>JAUKWD010000075.1:0-11916 GCA_032356645.1 Aegina citrea | reverse complement strand
AGTACTTAGCCAGATTCGCAGAACGCACTAAAATTGCTGAACCTACCGACGCTAAGATAAGACAAGATCTCTCGCCGGCCCAAATGGGCTAGGGTTCGATTTCCTGTCCTGTAATTCAAATGAATTATGTGGGAAAAAACATTTGAAACATCTTAGGCGAGGCCAAGTCGATTAGTAGGATTACGGGCCCGACCGACTCCTCAAAAAGGAGCAAAAAGGAGGTGAAAACACTGATTCCGCAAAATAATAATATTATTTTAACCTAAAACATCGAATTAAGATGGCGACCGACCGACCCATATTTCAAAAAGTTTCGCCCGTAATCCTACTAATCAAATTGGCCTCGCCTAATCGTCGTTTTTTATCGTTTTTCTATATGAAGCATTTTCAAGGTTGTCTGCTGACAGGTTGCCCAATAGATATGCCGGTTGGGACGTTCAATTGTTTTCAAAATTTCGTTTTTTCGGCTTCAATGAAGTTCTAACATATTTTACCAACTTTAAAACCAGTTTTCTATGAGTTGTAAAAATACTCCAGATTCTCCCCTTCAACCATTAGGACCTAAATCAATCATAAATTTATTAATAGGATTCCCCCTGACCTCAACTGGACCCGTACTATTTGAAATTATCGTCTATGGAACATATTTGATCGAAACTTTTGGAAATTAATAGAAACAAAAACACACCTCCATTTCCGGTTTGCTCACCACAGGTGGCCCCGTGTGATGAAAGCAACTCGTAAGAGTCAAATACTTTGACTGCATAACGGACACTCTTTCGTTTCGTCACCTGAACGAAATTACAACCAGTATTAAAGTCTGTCCCGAAATTATGTGCACCTAATTTTGAAACGCTTGTCATTTCTTTTGACTTGAACCTAGGGGGTAAATTTTTTGTACACCTATAGGCATGAGAAGGCATTTTAGACACCAGAAAATTATATTTTGGGTTCTAGAATGCAAATTTGACCTCAAAAAGGTCAATTTTTGTGAGCTATTTGCTAAATATAGCTATTGGCGGCCTGTTTAGCTTATTGAACTCATTTCTTTAACCATTTTCATGGTTCTTTAACTATGTCATTGGAATTATGACCGGAGGAACATTAGAAGCATTCTAGACATTAGAAAATTACCGTCAAATAGGGTAACTTCGGACACTTTGAGAGGTTTCTTTTGATAAAAGTAGTGTTGCAAAAATAACTGGGTTCTGATTTTTTCAAAAGTTGACAATTGACTCAACACCTATCAGAATAAAAAAGTGAGATTAAAAAATCATTCTCAAATTTTCCTGTAATCAACGTCAAAGTGGTGTCTGAAGCTACCCGCTGATGTGGGGTAACTTCGGACACTCAATAATTTGCTTATAAAATCGAATGTAATAATCGTGTGATCACAATTTTTGGTCAGTATATAAATTTCTTCAAGCAGTTTCATAAATGAAAAACAAATTCATAAAAAATAAATTCCTGGACCATTTTCTTTTGTTTTTCTTTTGTTCTTCTTTGTTTTCCCTTCACTCACTTTGAAGTGATCAAAAATAGGTTTTTGCTAATTTTTGCGGCGAAAATTTGTGTCCGTTGGCAATATATGACATAAATTAACAATAAAATGGAAAAATGTCGAAACTTTTTTGCTGCTAACAAAAAATTTAACGCCAAAAACAGATGCGAAATACATTATTTTAAATTTTAAGCATTAATTCCCCCATTTTTAGAATTTACAGTAAAGCATAGAGTTCCATCTTTTGACACAATGGCAACAAATATTCACTTATTACAAATCACCAAACTTTTTTATGACTTGATCAGTCAAAAAATTACAACAAAAATAATCCCAACATACACTTTTTTATTCTTGGAATCTGGCAAATCCCCCGCCTGCTGTGCAAACAATTAACTTATGTAATTTGCAATTGTGTCGATATTGTACCGAAGGGACATCTTTATCGCCACCAAGTAGTATTTACTGTAGTTGGATTCTTTTTTTTGAGATTTCATCCGTAGAATATAAAATTATGTTGTGTCCGAAGTTACCCCACCGTCCGAAGTTACCCCATTTGACGGTATATTTTTTGGCTCTAGAAAATCAGTTTAGCGGATAACTCATAAAAATCAGCCTTTTTGACGTCAGATTGGCTATCTAGAGCCCAAAAATATAATTTTCTGATGTTTATAATGCCTCCAATGTACCCCTGGACACATTTCCCAATGTCATAGTTCATGAAAATGGTTAAACAAATGAGTTCTGCAAGCTAAATAAGCCTCAAATAGCCAAATTTAGTTGATAGCTCACAAAAATTAGCTTTTTGACATCAAATTGACTTTCTAGAGCCCAAAAATATAATTTTCTGAAGTCTAGAATGCCTCCAATGTGCATCTGCCTTTGTTGTCCCAAAATTGTTTAAAAGTTGCCAACCGAGGGCCACTTGGGCCTGGGGTACCAAATTTCAGCCAAAAGGAACATCTAGGGGATTGAAATCATCGAAATATATATAAAGCCCCAAATCCACAAAAGTCGTTACCTACCTATGTTCCCCCAATTTTTTTGGACAAACCAAAGTTTTTTACATCACTGGTATGTATAGAAGGTCTTAGAAAAATTACAATGACCCCCCCCCCCCGAGATTTTTTTGCCTGTAAAGCGGAAGATTGGTGAATATCGAGGAACCATGTGGACGACACCGGATGGAGAAATGCGGAAAATTAAACTTCACATTCAGACAAATTAAACATTTTTATGCGTGCACTCCATCAAAGTTCCAAGTCTAAATCTTTTTGTTCGGATATCGGGAAGCAGTTTTTTAGAATAATAGAGAGGACAGTGAGGAATATGATTGGATCCGACGAGAACCCCTTTGTGACCTCATCAAGCCTATCAAATTTCACATTTAGTTGTCATCTTTGCGCGCGAAATTACGGTACTTTCTAGTGTCCCAATGAAATAATTTCGGTACCGTTGTTTATGAAAAAGATGAAATTTTCGTATTTAGCCAAAACATAACGATTTTGACTTGTCACTACCATTTTCGAAAAATACATGTGTAGTTATTAAATAATTTTCCTTTTTTGAGAATCTAATTAAATATTCACTCACCGTTTGGATCCACGATGATTTTGCACGTAGATGAGTGACGTTGAAGAACTTCGAAATCTTCAAAAAGTTTGTTGCAAAGGGGGCATTGGTGAAGACCTGTAGATAAAATAGTTACTACATCTCAAGATAAATACGAAACATTTTATACCAATTAGTCTTACGCAGCAATGTAAATTTGATTTCCTTTTGAAAATCGGAGGGGGTGTATGCCCCTAGCATAGAGGAGCATAGAGGAGCCCCGTTCCTAACCTATTTTAAATTTGACGCTCACGACTTTTTAACCAAACATTGGACCATTTTTATAACTTTTTTATGCTTTTAAAAGAAAAGAGTATATGGTGGAAAGGCCAATAAAAATTCGGCGCCTTCGGGGGAGTAAAACAGATTTTTCAACTAGAATAATGTATGATTTGTTCCCCGAAAAAACTAAAATAAAAATTTATTTAAAATGAAAGAGACTATAAACATTTGGTAGACATACCAGCCAACAAGTTTAAAAATCATTAATTTTGCAAAAATGCCCAAAATTGCAAAAAAGTTACATTTGGATCATCTCAGAATTTTCTAGGTATCATGAGTTTGATCAACTCAAAGAAGACCATAAGACTAGTTTCCATACCAAAATTCATGAAAATTTATAATAGCGCTTGGATGATATAGGCCAAAATGGCTCAAAATCATATTTTTTTAGTACGGGCCCAGTTGGGTGCAGGGAGGAAAAATCCGGCTAAAAATTTGATGATGGATTTTGGTCACAGTTCGGAAATGGAGTTACCCCCCCCTTTTTTGGTCAACCCCCCTTTTTGGTATCCCCCCCTTTTGTCAGAGTCGCCCACCCCCCCCCCCCCCCTATTTCGCGGCGTTTTTTTCGCGCCAAAAAAATATATCGGTATTTTGCCCAATGGGTGATATAATTGTACCTATTTTGTTGTTTAATAGGTTAAATGTACAACTAATGTACCAAAGTAGGTCAAAACTAACAAAAACTGTCTAGAAAACAACAGCATAGGCCCGCCGCATGCGAAAAATTTTAGAATTTGCTACGGCCATAGGCAAAAATTGGTCATACCCCCCATTTTAGGGTTCTCCCCCCCTTTATACAGAAAAAAATCAGCCCCCCCCTTTATGCCCATTTTGGGGGGGGGTTCGATAAGAAAGTAGGCAAAGTGCCTTGTCCCCAGGGTTTTTCGGTCCCCTATATTTGGCCTGAATCCAAATTATAGGGGGAAATGGGTAAAAAGGAGTTTTTGAGTTTTGCGAGGAAATCAAGCATAACTTGCCAAAATAAGTTATGACCTCCAAATTTTGGGACCACATTGGGTCAATATATTTGAAAAAAAATGAGAAGGAATTTTTTTTTGGACCCCTCTCCCAGAGAAAATAGGCAAAAAAACGTCAGAAATGGCCAAAAATGGCATTTTGGCAATTTTAGAGCCTAAACTCATTTCTTGACCTCTAGCACTCATTTTTAACCTTTCTGGTGATGTTTTAGCTGCTTTACCTCGGCAAAAAGACTAAAGAACAAGACTTTTCAGCCTTGGCATAGCCCCAAAATCCCCAAAAGTGTCAACTTCGGCCATTTTGAGAGCCTAAACCCATATTTTGACCCCTAAAACTCACTTTTTACTTCTCAGGTGATGTTTTAGCTGCCTAACCTCGGCAAAAAGTTTGTGGAAACTAGTTGCAGTGGTTTTTAGACTCCATAACAAGAATTTTCAGTTTTCGCATGGCCCCAAAGTTCCCTAAAAGTGCCAATTTTGGCATTTTAAGAGCCTAAACTCATATTTTTACCCCTATTACTCACTTTTTCACCTTTATGGTGATGTTTTAGCATGTATTTATCCTTGGCAAAAAGTTGGTAGTTTCATACTCCAGAACAAGGTTATTCAGGTTTTGTATCACCGCCAAAAATGGCAAATTTTTGGCCACCAAGGAACAAATTTTGGCCATCTTAGTTTCCTAGCATACAGAGTATGATTTTCTCAATGAACTAGCAATCACAGCTGTCTCATCATCATCACGCGGAACACGGCGTCGGTGTCGTTGCCATGGTAACGAATAGTACCTTTTCTTAAAATAGATTTACGCTCTGAAAATCCTACCAATTTCTGTTGCGAACATGACAATTTCGTGCTTTTGATTATAGAACAATAGAACTTTAATTTCGAACCCTATAAAAATAGCTTAATTTATCATACCTGTTTCAATATTTACATAACTTTGCAAATACAGCTGCCCTCATCACAATCATCGCGTGAAACGCGACGGCGATGACATCATCCAAAGTGAGACACCATTGCGTTTTTTAAGCCCTCAAAACAACCTAGTTTTGGCGCTTTTTGAAAAAAAAATATGGATCCCCCGACCATATACTCCAGCCCCCCTCACGCACTTAATGACCATTCCTTTATGCGTTATTTCGTCACAAAACTAAAAAAGTCGTTTTCCCCTATTAGAAAACCCCCGGGCGAATGGTGTTTGCATGGAAGGTTATGCAAAAGCTTCTATAAAAATCCGTGTCAATACAACTGACATAGACTATAGATATGAAAACTAGGGTCCCTGAAGGCTCGTTCAGACCGGGCGATAAATGCGACAGAAGCGACAGGAGCGACCTGCGATAGAAGCGATAATTGCGATGGTTTTTGCATTTGTCGCACGGTCGCAGGTCGCTTCTGTCGCATTTATCGCCCGGTCTGACCGAGCCTTGAGGATGCCAAAAATGCATTAAAATCTTAAGCTGCACAACTGTCACAATTCTTACCTATGTTACCCAGGCTAATTGTATTTATGAATGATCAGGCATCTCAAATATCAAACGATGGTTCCACATTGAGTAGATGCATATCGGCTGTAAATTCTAAATTGAATATCACAGATAGAGTACTGTATATCTGAACAGCCCCTCAAATATTTGCCGTATGAACATCAATCGCAAAGAATATGACTGGTGTTTAACCGTAAAGTCCCAAAATCTAACACCGGAGACTAGAAAACATACTATAATTCTAAGAAATAATACCAGGATTTGTGTTGAATAAATCTGTGGAAGTCCAGTGGTAGAGTCCATTGGCGTGATGATGTCGTTCACGTTCTTTAGTTCGAATGTTTCCGCGAGTTGATTATGTCTGTATATTACTATCTGTGATCTAGTAATATTTGAAAGTAGGTGGAGAACTAAGTCGCCCATTTCCGTTCCGTAATCTCTAACAGATATGTATTTCCTGATGCTTGCTTGGGCAGAAGATTTGTCGAAGTTATAGTACGAACAGTAGAATGAGTCAAAGCCTCTCGTTAATTCTGATGGTAGGAGTTCGAGGAAATCTTGAAAGTTTCCTACTTCTTTCTTCGTGAGCTTCAAAGCCGAGTAAACGGACTTAGCCATGCAATAACCATCCCGTGCTACGTTGATTACATTCAAGTTTGTCACCGGTACATTGCCATTCAATGCAGGATCGAGTTTACTAAACAAAAAGTCAATCTTTTGCAATGGTGATGTCTCAATTTGGCCAAAATTTAGTTTTAGTTCTAAAAAGTATTTAAAATTCTAATCAACTAAGTGTTTGGGTGCATAAACCACAGAAAAAATCTCATGTTACTGACTCCCATACAAGGGTACTTCATATATACCGGACATAATAAACGGATTCGAAATTGGTGAAAATGTAATTTCTGCGACCGTTTCGCAATATTTACGCTACTCTCCAATAAAAATGTACCTATTTCCAGCTGGCGAAACGAATGTCCGGATGGGTTATAAATGGCAAAATTTAGGTAGAAGGGAACTTAAATTTCGTAAAAAATAATATTTCGCCTACAGCCGAACATAACAAATGCGTTCAAAAATAGTGAAAAAGCAATTTCTGGGACCGTTTCGCAATATTTACGCTATTTTCCAATAAAAATATACCTATGTCCGGCTGGCGAAACTAATGACTGGCTGGGTTATAAACGGCAAAATTGAGGTAGAAAGGACCTTAAATGTAGTAAAAATGATATTTAGCATACAGCCTGACCCAGAAATTACATTTTCACCTTTTTTGAACGCGTTTTCTATGTCCGGCTGGGTCTTACTGTATGCAAAATATCATTTTTTACCAAATTTGAGGTCCTCTTCCCTTAAATGTTGCCATTTATAACCAAGCCGGACATTAGTATCGCCCGCCGGACATAGACACATTTGTATTTGTAATTAGCGTAAATATTGCAAAAGGGTCGCAGAAATTGCATTTTCACCTTTTTTGAACGCATTTTTTAATGTTCCATTTACCTCAATTTTGCCGTTTATAACCCAACCAGACATTAATTTAGTCAGCCGGACATAGGTACATTTGTATCGGAGATTGAGAATAGCGTAAATATTGCGAAACGGTCGCAGAAATGGCATTTTCACCGATTTCGAACCCGTTTTTATGTCCGATTGTGTCCGGCTGTATGTGAAATATCATTTTTACCAAATTTAAGGTCCTTTTTACCTAAATGTTGCCATTCATAACCCAGCCGGACATTGGTTTCGCCAGCTGGACATATGTAGAACGGTTTTGCAATTTATCGAAGCTTAGTAGTATATACGTTTTAGTGGTCAAAATGGCAAAAAAAGTATTTCTTACGCGAAAATTTGGCCCAACGCAGAAATGTGTTGCATAAGAGCATAAGTCTAGCATGCTTCTCTCTGGGTGAAATTACCAGTTTACAATAAAAATGGTATTTAAGATGTTCAAGGGACGGAAATTGGTGCCTTAGGCTTAAAAATGGCCATTTTTGGCCCCTTTAAGGTCCAGTTGGACAGTTTGGTTTAAACCATGTTAATTCTGCTGGACGCCGTTTGCTCACTTATTTAGCGACGAACAGTCTTGTTGCAGCATCGACTTGCTTCAAAAAGCGGTACATGGCAGCATCCGCGTAGTAAACTTATGCATCAAATCGATCATTTTATCGTCAATCGTTCAAAATTTAAGTGTGTCACAGACTGTGGAATTACAGAACCCATGCTTTACAGTGACCACCGTGCGATCAAATGTAAGCTACGAGTGATGTGTCGGCTGAAGCGAAAAACTAAACCGCGTGCGAGAATGCTGCGCCTTGATTACTCTAAGTTGAATGACTGTCGTTTGTCATCAAATTTCTGTGAGCACATTGCCAGTAGTTTGCGCTCATCAAATGAAATTAGCTACAATACGCTTGCCTCAGCAGTCTCTAAGGCAGCCACAACTCTGTTGCCTAAAAGAGAGCGTCCACAGCCAGGGTGGTTCAAAGCGAACGAAACGGTACTTCTTCCGCTAATTCAAGCCCGTAATTCTGCAATGGCTGCTATATATTCTTCTGCAAAATGTACAAGATCTAAAACAATGCAATTGTGACATGCTCGAAAAAGGTTAGTTCGTGCGATATCTGCGTCTAAGACTAGATGGATATCAGAACAGTGCAGGCTTCTGAATAACAGTTTCGGTACGAAGGCCGCATGGGACATAATATCAAAATTGAAGTCAGGCTTGTCTAAAATGCAACCAGCAACAGTAAAGCAGATGAAAAAGCCTGACGGTTCTAAATGTCAGTCTCCGTCAGAGAATGCTGAAGTATTAAAAATGCACTTTGAATCGTTGTATGGGAGAACTGCTAACTTTGATCCATCTGTTATAGACTTGCTTAAGCAGCATCCAGTTGCTACTGATTGTGACCACGCTCCAACTGATGACGAGATCGAAAGCGCCATTAAGAAACTTCGCGATTCCGGACCAGGGGATTCTGGTCTGTGCGCTCAAGCATGGAAATGCCTACTGAAATCTGAAGAGACATTCAACGCTATGAAAACTGTTATCCACAATTTTTGGGAGACTGAAATTGTTCCGACTGAATGGGAAGTAGGTCTTCTAAAAATCCTACCGAAAAAGAGTGATTTAAGTCAACCTGGGAATCATCGCGGTATCATGCTGCTTGAGATTGCATACAAGTTAATTGCAATTCTTCTTTTCGCTAGACTACGACCAATTGAACAAACGCTGGATCACGAGAGTCAGTGCGGTTTTCGACCAGGGCACGGCTGTTCTGACGCTGTCTTCACGGTGAAGATGGCTCTCAAGAAGAGGCAGGAGCATGGACTTGAAACGTGGGTTTTATTCTTGGACTTAGTGAAAGCGTTTGATCGCGTACCTCGCAAATTGCTTTGGGCAATATTACGTAAGCTCGGAGTGCCGCCAAAACTTGTTAGCTTGCTGAAGTCGTTACACGAGCATGTCTACGTTAAGTTCAATGTCGATGGTGTGGAACATATAATAACCTGCATAATTGGAGTGAAGCATTCTGGGACCGATTTAATTTACTTTCTTCATTTCCGCAGTTATGATAACTTGGCGCGAGATATTCAAAGGCCCTGTTTGCATCTTCAGGAGTAAGCCGGACTTTGAGATTACTGGTCGCAGTTACCGAGCTCGGGGCGACGAGTAACCGTTGTCTGATTCAGAGTATGCGGACGATACAGCTGTATTGTTTTTGTCGCGAGTTAGCCTTGACACCGACTCTTCTTATGAAACATTTTTGTTGCTTCGGCATGGAAGTGCACAGAGGGAACACTAGATTGAAGAAAGAATCGAAGTCTGAAATCCTATTCTGCCCTAAGCCACTACATCTGTACAACCATCCAGAGACATACGACAACGCAGATCTTTCTCCGGTCAAGCTCACTGACGATGAGTTCATTCCGATCGTATTTATGTTTATTTACTAGTCTGGTCATATTATGAGCTCTGCGTCCATAAATTCCCTACAATAAAATATCTTCATTTTTTGCACGATTGGGGTCTATATTTATCATATCTAAAAGGATTTTGATAACTCTTGGGCAGTGGGCCTTCGTCCCCACTCATTTCTGAACCATACTTTTCGGCCTGAACCCAAATTATATGGGAAAATAGGGTCAAACGACTTTTTGAGTTTTGCGACGAAATAAGGCATAATTTGCAAAAACAATTTATAGAATCCATATAAGGCATTCTGAAACCACTTTGGGTAAAAAATTTTGGAAAAAAAAAATTGGGCCGAATTTTTTATTTGGACAGAGAAAATAGGCAAAAAATGTCAAAAATGGCTAAAAATGGCATTTTGAAGGCCTTAAATGCCACTTAATGTGTTTATTACAATTCAAATTGTCATTATTTTATTGTAAAAAGGTGAATTCTACAAGGAAAAACAAAATTAGGGGTCAAAATTGGTGTTTTGACTTGATTTGAGGCTAATTTAGGACGAAAAATGTCCCAAAATCACCCAAAATCAGTCAAAACTGCCAAAAATCGACCCAATTCAAGGTCTAAAGAGTCCTGTTTGAGCATCCTCCAGCATTTATTGGCATGGGAATTTGGACTAAAAGTGCATAGCTACAAAAAATACGTTTTGGGTGTCTAAAAGGTCAATTTGGTGTCAAAATAGCCCATTTTGGGGCCTTTTGAGCCGAAATCTGCCATTTGAGGCCTTTTTTGCTTGCACAACTCCTTTAGGATGCTATTTTAGCTGCCTAACCTCGACAACAAGTTAGATTGGACTAGTTAAAGCTGTTTTCAGACTCCAGAACAAGGTTTTTTAGGTTTTGTATAGTCCCCAAAGGCCCCAAAAGTTCAAATTTTGGCCATTTGAGCCTATACTCATATTTTGACCCCTAACACTCATATATAGCTCTATAATTGGTGGCATGATAATTGCTGCCTAAGCCAGGTTAGAGTTAATTTGAGCTCAAAAAATTCGAAAACTGGGGTCTAAAAAGAAATTTTGATGTCTAATTAGCCCATTTTTCGACATTTTTAGCTAAAATTTGTAATTTGAGGCTTATTTTGCTTGTAGAACTCCTTTACAAAACGATTTCTATGACAATGTAATTGTTGCCCAAGCTAGGTTTAAAGTATTTATGCGATTGAAAAATACAAAATATGCGGTCTAAAAAGTAATTTTGATGTCAAAATAGCTTAGGCAAAACTTCCCTGGCCAACAACCATAAAATGGGCTTGTAAAGGAGTTTTGAAAGCAAAACAGGCCTAATTGCATGATTTGGGCTAAAACTGATCGAAAATGGACATTTTTGACATCCAATTGACTTTCTGGACCATAGAATATAAATTTTTCGACCGCAAAAATACTTTTAACATAATTTAGACAACAATTCACATGCCAAAAACCCTATAAATGGGTTTGTAAAGGAGTTTCCTCAAATGGCTGATTTTGGCTATATATGCCCCAAAATTGGGCGATTTTGACACCAAAATTACTTTCTACACCCCTGATTTTGACTTTTCGACCGCAAAAATACCTTTAACGTAGCTTAGGCAACAATTTCCATGCCATAAACGATAAAAATGGGTTTGTAAAGTAGTTTTGAAAGCAACTAGTCTCCACCAACTAAATCACTAGAAAGGCAAAGAAATAATGTTAGGTGCCAAAATATGACTTAGCCCTGGATGGTATGACGTATGACATGGGGACGGTACCGTCCCCAGCGAAAATCAACTTTCCGCTTATCGTGGTTTTGTGTGAGTTGGCATGCGTTGAGGGCCAATAATATCATGAGCATCGTTGAAAAGAAAATTGAGAAAAACGAAATTGATAAGAAATTTAACGCCTCCAAGCAATTTAAGTTCATTCTTACTGGATAGGCGAAAACGATAAGAAAATGAAGATGAAAATATATGCATGTAGAGCAAGCTAATGAAAAAATCAATAAATCTGAAACTTTGCATGTGTTTAATACATCCCTTTGAGAACCCTCTGCTAAATTTCCAGGAGGGGGAGTAACCCCCCCCCGGCGGGGGGCAAAATGCCGGCGGGGAGGGGGGGCAACG
>JAUKWD010000074.1:0-11975 GCA_032356645.1 Aegina citrea | reverse complement strand
AACCAAGGCTTCATGAGAAAAATCAGAAAAATCTGATGCGTGGATTTCTGGGAAAGTGTCGTACGAACGGACGGACGTGAATCCATAGGTCCTGAGGATTCAAGAATCCTTGAGACCAAAAAACAAAAGAAGAACTTGTAAGAAAGAAGCCATCCAACCAGTGGTCCATTTCCACATCCAATAGGGAACCAAAAATCAATACTTATAATTATGGTATTAGCTACAACAAATCAATTAAATTGGAAATTAATGTTATATCAGGTATTGATCAAAGGCTTGGAATGAACTTATTTTACACACGAATCTTTAGATCCAATCGACAGGTAACACAAAATTAGTCTTTAGAAAATCTTTATTTCTTTATATATTTAGAGAACTGTCATTTAAACAACTGTACCTTTCATTTGTTTTCAGTGGGGCATTCAACAACAGAATGGTTTCAACTCGTAACGGTCCTTCTGATACTGGTTCCAGCCGCGGAAGAAGTAATGAACACAGACACAGTTACAGAACCTGCAAAGAAGGTTTTGTATGGTGGTGGGTTGGGAGATTTTAACACAGGTGATTTTAACCCGGGTAAAAATTCTAGCAAGCATTTAAAAAGAAAAGAATATGTTGACACAATTTACCCTGAGATAATTTACTTCTGTGACGTAATTTACAATGTTAAAACAAACAACACTGTGGTATGTAAGCCTTTGCAAATGACCATGATGCCATCAAATGAGCAGGTTTGTCAATTTATTACCGAAATTGACAGAAATGCCCCAAATGAACTCTACATTTCTCATCAACATGGCAACCTAGATAGAGATGCACTTGTAGAATTAAAGAATTTTCATCTGTGTATTATTACCAAAAAAGAGGTCCTTGAAGAGATTAAATGGACTTTGGAAATTTCTGAGCTTGTAAATCCTAAGGTGTATTTGCCATCCTCTGCTGATTCTGCAAAATACCTAACCAATTTCTTATCAAATAATGACATATATAGCACATTAACATCGTTCAAGTTACCCGCTTATTCATTAAAAATGTTGGTATCAGAGCGCTGGTTGGATGATACACTCATCAAAACGTACCTTTCTTTAATTAATAAGCAGGCTTTGGATACATATGCTTTCTATGCAAATAATAATGATAATAGTGAAGATTGGGAGCAATTAAAAAGCAATATATCATCCTCAAACGGTGTGACAGCCATAGTTTATAATTGTGGTAAAAATGATGATCACTCCACATATATTGGCACAAGCTACAAAGCTGGTTGTCATTTTGCTTTTCTGGCTTTTATACACAGACTTGGTGTGCTCTATTGCTGTGACTCTAATGGGTGGCAAGTCCCCAATGAACTGTTAGAAAAAGTGCAAAAATATGCTCCATTGGTAAAGATTATTTATTGTCACGATCCTTCTCTCAGCAATAACGCTGGGCATACATGTACAGAGCAAAAATGTTCACTGAGATACCCTCTCCAAACGTGTTCCTCTGCATGTGGCATTATCTGTGTCACTATGATTACAATTTTGTCACAAAAACTAGATATATTTTTAAATGTAAGTGATAAAAAACGATCAAATGACTTGACATTATTCCGAAATTTTTCTTCAATAAATAACTACATACGTGTAACATTAATTGACTGGCTTCTCAAAGAACACATTGATCTGATGAACATTTTGCCTGAAAATGAATGCCAAACGCCACCTTCACTTATGTCACCTCTGCGTAAGAAACCTGCTAACTTCAAAACACCTGAGTATAGTGATCATGACCATAATGAGATGCTTGGAACTCAATTAAGTGGGATGTCATTGAGTGAATATGATCAGGAATCAAATGATGATATTGATTTTAATAGGCATTTTGAAACACTATGTAGCACAGGTGTCGGCATATTATCTGATAATACAAGTGATGAGGAGGAGTTTGGTAAGAGTCAGAATTATATTGGTCATAAAATATATATAAATGAAAGTATCTTCCCATTAACTAATGACGAAAATAACGAAGAAGAAATAAGTGAAAATGAAATTTATATCGAGTTTGGAAATAATGAACCTGTGTCAGCCAGTGAGCTTTTACTCTATTGTTGCATGGAACTAAGTTTAGAAAATGCATTTCAAGGAATGAAGTCTAAGAAAAAATGTTCTAAGATATGCGATGTAGTACACACAGTTTGTGGAATCAGGTACAACACTTCTTCTCTGAGGACATATTGTAAAAGAGTTAGATCTGGAAGAAAAGTAGCCTTTAGGTGGGAGCATGTTAAAAATGAAATATCTGAAATCAATAACTTGTATGGTTCTTATATTGGGCTGTTGATGGAAGGCAAGGGAGGTCTACATGAAATTCCTCGGTTAAGGTTAATTTTAGATAAGTTATCATCTAGAATAGAAAAAATTACTATAGAGGCAAGTACAGCAAAAACAATAGATGACATTAAAAATTGTCTAAAGTCAGCAATCAGTAATGATTGGAAGATGAGTACAGATACAAAAGGTCTCCTGCATCTGTACAAGTTTTCATATTCGAGAGGATATGCATCGGTTGAGATAACTGTCGACACATCATTAAATTTAGAATACCATATCGACGGCAACCAGTCCCAAACTAAGACATTTCTCAAACAGCCGAAGACAGTGGAAGGACTGCAACAAATTACTTGGCTCCTTGATCAACACATTACTTGTCAAGGAGCGTCTGCTACTGATATTAATGCAGACGATGTAAAAAAGATCATAGGTGAAGATATAACTTTAGATAAAGACTGCGTTTTTATTCAAAGCTGTCAATCGCGTTTTAGGGAGACAGTCATTCGGTCAAAATTTTGCTCCATTATATGTACAGATGACTTAACATGTGGCAACTGTGAAACTGCTAAAAATGTACTAACAGAAAAAATTAACAAAGTTAAGGTTTCACAATCCAAAAAAAAACGCTTTGATTACTGCAACAAAGACGAATTATTGAAGATTGCACGTGAAAAAACAAAAGAACATAGGAAAGAAATAAAGAAAAATTTAAACAATTTGAAAAAGAAAAGGCAAGAGATGGTTACAGTATCAGAAGATAGTAATAATGATTTAAAAAGTATATTTTCTCAACTTCAGCAAGGAATGGAGATTCGAGAAAATAGGCTTGAGAATTGTGTGTGTCAATGGGAAGCTTGTAGTCAAGAAGCTAAAGATGTTGAATCGTTACTTGAGCACACTTACAGTCACATTATTACAGATACAAATGTGCCCTTGGACCGTAAATACTATTGCAAATGGGATGGATGCACAAAAACGTTTAAAAAAGTAAAAACCTTAAAAAATCATTTACGAACCCACACAGGAAGTGAATCAGATTCGTTCTTAAAAATACTTTTAAAAGACCAGGCTACTGCATTAAATTGTAGCCCAAACGGTATGAGATGGCATGCACTAGTTATTAAATGGTGTTTACGTATATGGTGCAAGTCACACTCTACATACAATGAAATGCGTGATTCAGGTTTCCTAAAATTACCTAGTGGGAGGACATTATCTTCATACAAGAACTGGAGTACTCCAGATTCTGGCTGGAATGTAAATACAATGAGGCGCTTGCGAAATAGAATGGAATTCTTAAAACTCCCCAAAAGAGCCACAGTAGGAGCAATATACTTTGATGAAATGAAAATAAAGGAGGGACTTGTTTTCAGTACTTCCACTTGGGATATTGTGGGTTTTGTAGACTTAGACGATAATCCAGAGGCAACATCGGAGCAAAAACTTGCTACTCATGTATTACAATTTTGCTACAAAAGCTTGTTTTATAATTTTGATTTTCCAATTGGTCATTTTTTGACAAGAAACATAACAGCTGCATCACTTAATAAAGTACTGTGGACTGGAATAAGCATGCTTCTTGCACAGCTTATTATAATAATACTGGTTGTTTGTGATGGTGCTTCATCAAACCGATCAGTTATCGAAATGAACATCGGAACTGATGGCACAGTTAGCCATTGCACTAATCCATTAACCAAAAAACCACTTTTCTTTATGTCAGATCCACCCCATATTATTAAGAAAATGAGGAATAGTATTCTCAACAGTGGGAACAAAAACGAGGATGCTTGTTTGGAAGTGCAATTGGATCGAAAATACACACGCTACATGCAACTAAATGAGAAGTCCATAAAATGGCAACATATTGCAAGAGTTTGGTTGCGAGACAGAAAGCGGTTTGTACAGACCACAAAACTAACCAAAGATGTTATTATGGTCGATAATTTATCCAAAATGAAAGTTGGGTTGGCCATTAAGGCAATAGCAAATGAACTGGTTCCACACGACATGAGCATTCACGATGGTGAAGAAACAGCATCAACACAGGAATACCTGGATGTTTGTACATCATTTTGGAGCGTAGTAAACGATACAGACAAATTAAGCGACATAACTGATGAGAGAATGACACAACTACAGAATGTTAAATTATTTTTTGACGATTGGTTATTGCAACTGCAATTACAGCATGGAATCTCTAAGTCTGAAATAGCTAAACAATTTATATCGAATGAAACATATAAAGACATCCGATTGACATGCACTTGCTATAATCAGATGATAAGATACATTTCTACAAATGAAAGTTTTGTTGAAGAATTTGGTAAATTATATGTAATCCCAAAACGAATTAGCCAAGACTTTTTAGAAGCTTCATTTGGTGTACAGAGACAAAGCTGTGGGGGGGCTCACAACATGACAGCGTTTATGTATGGATATAATATTGAATCTGCGTTATGTAAAGAAAAGTGTAAGCTAGTAAAATTTAAAAAGACTAATACCTTAGAGGTAGAAGAATGCACCGATGATAAAAAAAGCTTACCAAAAAGGACAAGTCAAAATGCCACAATTCACAATATACCATGGCCTGTTGACATCCCTTTCCACACTCAAACGAATTCTATCATCATTTTGGATAACACTACATTAGATGGGGTCAGTATTGGCGAAAAGCAACACAATATCAATAAAGAGCTACAATTATCACTTAATGATGTATCAGATGAATTTATACTTAGTAGTGAAGTTAACCAGTTTTTGTTTACAAATGAAAACCAGCAACAATTATGTAAAGCTATACATGATCAATTTTCACTTTGGAAAAACAAGAAAAAACCTGACAAAGAATTTAATTTTTACATGCAACAATCAAAAACAAAATCATTGCTACCCGTAATTAATATAGCAAATGAAAATAAAGACGAACTATATAACATATTGAATCACATTTTAATTCGAATCTGGTTTCAAACCGATGGATTAGCAAATATAGAGTGCCCATCTTATGAAAGTTCTACAAATAATTGTGACACCATTCCACTTTCCGCAGATGAAAAGCATGTAATTCTTGACAATGGAGGGTGGTGTTTAAAACGATCTATAGAGGAAGTACAAAAAGCAAGAGTAGTAGAATTGATAGTTAATGAGCACGATCGAAGGCCAGTGGAAAAATCTGAGTTACTAAAATTGCTGAATTCATTAGGAAAATCTGTAAAACTAGAGTGTGGTAAGCACAGAGTTGTATTAAATGATAATTTGATGAACTTCTTTATCCTTATTCATAAAGAAATTGAAGAATATTGTTTAAATAGAGACAAAAGTGATCTTAGAATAAAACAAAAAGATCTATGTAACCAAACTCTTACATTCTTATCCTTAAATCGAGAATTGCGCCAATGCTGGGAAAACACTGTATCACAAAATAACCAAACCGTATTCAAGAAAGAATGCATTGTTTTAGGCTTAAAATTTATAGCAGAATTTTTGGTAAAAGTTAAACAACGGATTTTATTGAGGAGATATGATCTACTGCCAAGTAAATCATCGAAATCATTACGTCAAGGATTAAAAACAAAGATGGGTAATAAAACCAAGGCTACAAACGCGGAACAGCCAGAGCTCAATGAAAAAATTAAATTGTTACAGAGCAACTTAACAGATGTTGACAATGTTTGCCAATGCCTGCTTTTATTGAAGGGTGAACAAAACCTTGAAAATATTATTGGACAACTAAAAGGTAATGAACTAAGATGTATACTTTTGTCACTTGGATTACCAAGTTATTATGGAAAAAGCAAAAATGTACAAGTTAAAGAACTTCTAAAATACCTTGAAAGTCATGAAGATATAACTGTAGTTCATCCAGAAAAATTAAAAATAACAACAACAAAAAATAAACCAGAGTAATTCCTATGGTGTATTTAGTCTCTTTTACAATTATATTAGTCTCTGTAACAATTTTCCTGACATTACATATCGTCATCTAAATTGAGAGGATGAACGGTGAGGGCTACTGTATCTTAGCTATTGGAATGACCCGCTCCTACCATTGGTTAGTGGCCTTGATAAAACTTATCTAAATAGGTTGGATCCCAATAGAGGGAACTTTGACTTTCATGGGGACGAGGGAAACATTTTCCCATCACATTTGTTCTTCAATCCTGCGCCATTTTAAGTTTATTACTAATTTACAGCATTAGGAAAACAGGATAGCGTACATCACAAATTTAAATAATTTTATTTAAAAAAAATACTACTGGAAAAAATAAAAACAAAAAGGAATATGTTAGAAGGAGGGGGGACATAAACAATTTGGGCACCAAAATGTGGAGGGGAGCTATAATTTTTTATCACAGAAGGTGCCGGATGGGGGGGGGCAAGAAAAAATTTAGATTTCGAAAAATATACTTCACCTCGCATACTTTATGACCAGTCCCTAACAGCATTAAAATGAACACACCTTTAGAATACCAACTAACACACTGTAATTTCTACTCCTCCAACAATAATATTCATTATCATTCAGTTACGAGGCCAAACGTGCAATTTGCCCTGCAAAAGCATCGGGCAACGGGGCGTATATTGAAATATATCGCCTGACACTATATTGACAAGATAAATGCTTCACACATATTCCCTTATTCTACGCTCCTAAACTCGAAGAGCGGGAGAAGTGTTTGCGCAAGCTCAGTCAGAAGATCTCTAAGACTTTTTACAAAATACTATTACAAAGCATTGTTAAACCTCACTTTATTCCTATAACGTTGTTGTCGTGTTTAATACTATTGGACCTGTCGTTTACAATATTTCTCCGTTAAATTTTTCGATTTTTCAATGTTTGGACATGCCTCGTTACTGAATGATAATACGAATAAAATTTACTTTGCCGGGATTATGGCTTTGTGCGGGCCGAAAATGAGCCCTGTCGGGCGTAAATATCCATAATCCCTCCAAAGTGAAAGTTATTCTCTTAATTAACACATTTTATATTCTTATACCAAGGAAATTATCTGAGTTTAAGGTCGATCGCATTGTACTGTACCAGAGGTCTGGGAACAAAGGAGCTCCTCTACCACACGATCGTTATGCTCGCCTGACTGACCACTACCCAATGGTGCCGGATAACAGTACGACAAGCCACTTCAGCTATTTCTCTAAACATACTCTCACAAAATCTAACCCTGCCTTCCATCAATCTGAATTTTTTGAGAATCTTATACGGATGTAGATCAATCAAAATTGGTCATCCACCCTTTTTAGGGAATTCACAACTTTTGCTATTTTTACAGAACTTTTATTTTTGAAAAATTATACCGCATTTATATATACATAATCGAGGCTATTTTTACTTAAAATGCTATCATTGTGTTTATAAATCACAAATAGCTTTTTGTTGTTTTGTTATTTAAAAAAAAAGCAACAAAGGCTAAGTGATCGCTCTCATTTTTGGTCCACAAAATGGTCTTACCCCATACCTCGCACTAACATAATTGTCTCAACACATAATATCACACCAAAGTTAAAAATATATATATTAAATTTCAGGGTGACAGTCTGAACTAAGAATGCACTATTATAATCCGGCAAGGTGGGGAATCCCTGAGGGAGGAACAATTTTTTGGAAAAATCCCTGCCATTGGGATTTTTTAGGAGCTTAGTCCCCACCCTTGGGATAAAGGAGTATTTTTATTAAACAAGATTTGACAGTTTTTCCATCAAATAACATTTCTATTATCTTGCCTATTTTTGCATCAATATTTGTAGAGGATAAAAATTCATATATATATATATATATTGAAAATTCCCACCACCCCCACCCCTGGGGATTTTTGTTTCGTTAAATTTTTCAAAAAAGTGCCCGGGTTAACCAGGTACAAGAATTAAACATAAATTACTAGAATAACTGTTATTTTATAACCTAAAAGTTACCAAAGCAAAATCTCATAAAGACACTTGTTAACCCTACCAGGTGCGGGCTTTTTTTGGCCATCCCAGAGGCGGGGGGGAGGGGTACTAGGCCATTTTGATTTCATTCAGCTATAATTTTGCCAAATATGATGATTTCTCTTGATATTTTACACTAAGTTGCGTATGTATGTCCTTTTTTATTTTTTTAGAAACAATAGGCCATAGGAAAAATTACCACCTAGGGGGTGACCGTACTATTTTTTTGATTTTTTTTTCTCTTCAAAACTTGCCCAGATAAAAGTTGTGAAAAGTCCAAAAAATTCAGGGCCCCAGGAAAACTGTTTCTAAGATATTGATTGGAGTTCATGCTAAATGGCCAAGTAGCCCTCCCCCTGGTAGTGTTAAAACCCTGCATTACATTAAAATTTATATTGGGGCGACAATACATTATATATTATTCAAAAATGATATCATATTGTGTATTTTGTCTTAATAGCTGTTATTTTTAAAGATCACCGGACACCGTCAGGTCTTATACCATATTGGATTTATCTGTAGATAGTTTATATATATGTGTATAAATAGTATGAGCTTGTAACGTAAAAAGGGTATAAATAAAATGTATATCGACATTTCGTATACAAAACACTTTTTTTTACTTTTTTGGCTGAAAGAATTGTAAAATTTAAACCTCATGGCTAAACACGGATTATAACTTTTACTTTATATTTTATGATAGAATTGTAATCAACTCAGCAAGATAAGCGTATAAAACCCCATTGAGACCTAACCCATAATTATTATAGTGTACTAGTATTAGGGACTCGAGAGTAATTTTGATAACAGACACATATACGATTATATTCATTAAATGTTTATACTTAAATGTTTGGGAGCTCATTTAAAAAAAATTCAGGACGAATAAGCCAAACGATAAATAAAAATAAGATTCAAGTTGAAAAAAAACAAAATTTGTCTAACAAGAAACGAGAGTTTTATTTTTTTACTTGATTTATGGTAAGCGCTTATGGATCAATTCTTTGCTACAGGTAGTTGTCTAACGTTATATATATAATAAAGGGGGTATGCTGAAGGCCCTAAAAAGGGGAGATTTTTTAGAACGGGGAGTAGTTCCAAAAAGGAGGGATCCCATGCCAGATTTTTGTTCCATTAAAATACTAATATTTTTTTAAAAAATCGCCTGCCTAGCCTTTAATTACACAATTATAGTTATTAAATAAATACTTCTCACCATAGAAACACTAATTAACCAATTTACATAGATATTTCCTATACTTTAAGATTATCCTGACAAAACTAACCTTCAAAAAAGCCAGCAAAAAATTTCGAAAAAGAAGGGTAGTCGACCTTCCAAAGGGGGAGGGGTAACCACAAAGTAATAAAATAATAACTCTCTCTCTCTTTCTATATATATATATATATATATATACATTTTATTTATTATAAGAAAATCGATTTTGAAGGTCAGGCTTCGAGTTTCTTAGCAAAGTGTCCATTTAAGGCCTCAAGTTTCTTAAGTTAAGATCTCAAATTTCATAGGTTAAGTTTTCAATTTTGCGTCAAAATATATCAAAAATATTTAACAATCAAGGACTGGACTCTAACAAACCAGATTTCTTATAAAAAAAACATGTGTATCTCTGTATGTCATCCAATCCGTATTGTATCGAATTATTTTATATGGCACGCATTTATTTTTATATTGATTTGATCGTTGCTATACCTATAACTTCTCATTAGGGCAACAAATATATGATATGATATATGAATAGAAACATTGCTATGTCTCAATTTTATTATCTTATTTTCTATTCCAATTTAAATATTATTTTGAAAATTATCTTTTCCTTTTTTGAATGGTAAAATGCAGGTTTAAATTGTCACATATTTTGTATTATAGCTAAATTACATTATTGCTAACATTTCTTGGGAATTTTATGAAACTTTTGGATGTTATCTACACCAGGTGCTATTTAGGAAATTTAATTTAAAAAATCTCAGCGATAAATGAGGCGTTGAACAAATAACTAGGCTATTTAAACTATTAAATAACAGGGGAAGTAAACATACGAGGGCACACTGGGGTTCTTTGGTGGAGGAGATTTTTTTTACAATTGGCATAATGTAAAATAATATTGCTAAAAATGCCTATATTGCACAAAAATATATTTTGTGCATTTCTGTTAAAATGTGTTAGAATTTTGGTGGTCCGAAAATCCGAAAAAGGCCGTTTTGGACCTAACCTTGTATAGGGGGGCTAAAGTGATGTTTTTCTGAATCTGCAGGCCAATAGGAGTTGTTTAAAGTCCTGAAAGTGCTTTTAAAAAAATATTGTTGTAAAAAAAAATCCAAAAAATCAAAATTGGATGGGGGGAAAACCCACAACCTTTACCCACATATTCTACTTGTTCCTTTACCCAACTCGACTGAGTTCTCTAATAATATGGACCCAACCCCATAACCTTACTTCCAATACTAAGTCTGGAATTGTGCTACCGACTGTGTATTTACTCCTCGGGTGGTAGGATAGGCAACCTGGTTTCATTACATTGGGTGTTATTGTCACCAAAATGAGAGTAGCTCATCTTTGATGGTCTGAGGGGTGTTCATTAGTTGGTCCCTTTCTCTCATACACAGAATACACTGATACATTCCTACTACCTACTGCTTAAGTTTGGTCACCAAGGGTGTTGCACCCACAGGTGCTCCTGTGTTGATCTTCAGTGATCATAAATGCCTTAGGGCATTAGTGACTGTGACCCACATGGATGGTGGTCATGTCAGAGCTAGTTATGTTTAAGGACTAATTAGTCCTTGAGGGCACGGGTTGCAACACCAAGAATATGAGATTATCATTCTCACTTATAGGCTTAAATATTATACCTGTATATAACTACACAAACATTCAATCTGCTTCCATTTCATTAGGTATTATTTATCTTAGTAGCTAAACCAGGATTACACCCCTCTGATCATCAGTCATGGTGGTACCACGTTCTGATTGGGGATGATTGATCCCTTAACGATAAAGATTCCAGGCTGATACTATCCTGACTCCCATCCCTTCTACACACAAGGCCACACTAACTAAAATCTTTACACATAACTCCCACTTGGCGGTCCGCAGCCCTTTCCCAGGCTATAGTATCCACACATCAATTATATATTGTACACTCGTAGTTTATCCTGGGGGGGGGGTGATTCTATGGTACCCCGTCTCTTTTCTGCTTTCTTTGGATAACAGTTAGATACTGTCCATACCCATATCTAGACCTGCCCCATTCACATTTTTTTATTTCACTTTTCAATATTTGAGCACACTTTAAACAGTATTACCGTAACAACTATTTCCAAAAATATAAAAATAATTCAACTGAAAAATGTCACAAAAAGGGGGATTGGCGATTCCCTAAAAGGAGGCAAAAAGGGGGTTGTAGATATAATTTATCAACTAGGAAAAATGATTCCTTTCAACTACCTGCCATTGAAAAACTTTTTTTCAAATATTATTAAAAGTACCTGGTCGAGGACATCCTAGAGTTTCATATAAAAAAATTAAAAAAGTATTACCCTTGTTACACTAGGGTCTGACTCTGGGACAGGGTACCCTAGGGTATGACAACAATGCAAAGTGCTTGTTTTCGTGATAGTGGTCACACTAGAACCAACCTGCCCTCAGGTTGAGTTGACTCTCAATTCATGTTATCTAATTTTTTAAAGGCGATTAATTCC
>JAUKWD010000073.1:0-11982 GCA_032356645.1 Aegina citrea | reverse complement strand
CTTTTGGACAATGTCAAACAAACGTAGAAAATGATTGGTTGTGAATAAATCGTTCGACTGTAACATTGCGTCATACTGAGGTAACTAGTAAGTATATCAGTTGGGTGTTACCTCATCAACGGTTAAAGTACAACTGAGCATTATTGCTGTGATGCAATTTGACCCTGTAGGGAAAACAACTGAAAAATTACTAGTCGTGTATTGCCAATATGCTCAATCTAGTTTCATAACTGGCATAGTACGAGTACTGGTACAACTCGGTCACGTGACCTTCGCGAAACAGTATAAAAGGAGCAACGCTGCCTTCATTCCCCATTCGGAGTCAAAGCACTTCAGAGCAAGACGACTTCAAAGCTAACCGACTTGGTTGATCGAAATGTTTCGATGCACTGTTTGTAGCAAGGCATTTGGCCGTTTGGCCAACTTGCTGCGCCATCAAACTAACCTTCATTCAAATGGTTCAGCAACTGAACAGCAGCCGTCGACATCTGCCGCAGCAAACTTTGACAGCCGGCCGTCCTTCAATGAGATGGTAGACGATGACGCGATATTCAAGCATGGATGCGTTGTGCTCAAATGTGACGCTTGTGAAATGTACTTTCTCGAACAAGACCAGCTCGTCAAGCATGAAAAGGTATATCATAAGTCACTGAAAAAATGTTTCAGACAACTTTTGAAAAGTTCTCTACATTGATACGTCCAAACGTACCTAGCCTTCGGTGTAATACTTCCAAGATTCCTCCATGTAATGGTGCGCTTTGCGCTGTAGCAGTGATAAAACGAATGAATCTGTCTAGATTCCATCGGTACAAAGATACATTCGAGGATACTGGGATTCGTCTGACGTTTTATCACTGACGCAATCAGTCATGCAAAGTTAGCTCAGGAATATGGTTACCTTTAAAAGCTAGGTACATGGAAATTGGCTATCATGTTTTTCTAAGGGTATAGGTATTGTCATTTTATAAGAAAAAACCTTATGAAAAATGACTTGGGTTTAAGTTTAGACTTAGGTTTTATAAGAGAAAAGAGCCTCACATATTATAAGAAAATTGAGCCTCAAAATTACGATGCCAAAAACTTTAAGTAAAATTCATTAAGAGCTTCAGTAACTCACGACCATCACTTCTCGTGAGGAAATGTCTCATTTCTGGACTGAGATAAGAATGACTACTTTTCTACCCACTCAGACACATCACCGCACGCAATCGTTCAACTGCAGAAGCTGTGACGAGCACTTCACGAATCATGTGGCGCTTCAACACCATAAGAGGAGAATTCACCCGACGCAAGCTTCTGCGTCTCGCAAACGAACTTTGCAGTATGGTGAAGGGAGTTCTACCGCCCGGCGCACGTTCAGCCTCGTTGAAAGTTCTCTCAACGGGGCGGCTCGGACCTACCGTCTGCCGTTCACCTCAACGCAGAATGACGAATACGTCGCGGACTTGAACTCGGCCGTGCTCTGGTCTGCACGCGAGCAGATACAGCAGCTTGCACGCGAGCAAAACATCAAATGGTACCTGACGTTATCATTGGTTTTTCATCGCGCTGCACGTCCGGATGTTCTCACGAATCCTCCGATCTTCTTCAACACGGAGCCGTTGTCATCTTCCTCATGTAAGTATTTAATCTTAGAGACACTACCTGTAGGGTAGGGGATGTGCATGACGGTTACCCACGGCTTTAATATTTGTCGTATTTCAATGGCGTTGAACACCGATGCAGTTTCACTCATTTTAGTTAAGTCCATTTTTTGCTTTAAATTACAATCATAATGTATATTAAATCTTTTAATTTCAGCAAATCCCGTCGAATTGCAGCTCAAGATCGCTCTTCGACGACTTTGGCAAGAGATTGACACTTTCGAGGAAAACGGATCGGGATGGGTGGTTGACCATCTCGTTCAACTCGACATTCACGTGGTCTCTCACGATCCTCTGAGGGCCAGTGGACACCTCAAGCTGCCGCCTTGGCTGTCTCGCCTTCGTGCTGTACGCAACATACAGAACAACGACAACGACTGGTGAGTTAACTGAAACAATTAATAGTAATATATACTTTTAGTAAACACTTGGATTTTAGCTCTCCATAAACTCAGCTGAAGTATCTAAAAAATTATCATCAAAAGGTTTTCAAGAAATATATGCTTTTGTTCTTAATATTTCATGTTTTTACCTTAGCTGGAGCGTCTTAGCGAAGCTTCATTGGTGCGATGATCGAAAGCACGCGAACCGAGTGTCGAAGTACCGGCGGTTTCGACATGAGTTGTTGAACTGCCAAGCACCGATGCCTATCGATGGCATTGATGCTTTCGAAGTCTCGAACAACCTCGCCATCAACGTTTACGAACTTGGTGGCGATAGTGGTATCTATCCGTTGCGCCCTAGCACGTTAGAGAACGCACGTGAGACCGTCGACCTGCTCTTCATCGAAGAGGGCGAGCAACAACACTACGTACTCATCACTGATCTCGTGAAGCTGTTGAAGCACGCTGGAAGTGACAATTCGTCATTTGCACTTCTGCCGAAGCACATTGCCGATAAGAAAGCATGTGTCAACATCCAGTGCAGCGACGGCAAAAGCTTCAAGTGGTGCATACTGGCAGCAAAGTATGGTACTGATGATAATAGGGATCGCGAACGTGTCGGTAAATACTTGCCGTATGCAGCTGAATTTGACAACTACCGCTACCCGATGGAGCATGGCAATATCGGTCACTTCGAGAAGAAGGAGCGCATTGCCGTCAACGTGTACTACATCACAGACGCGAGTGCAATTGATGTGCTGAGAGTGAGTGAACTGCTACCGAACGATCCGTCGGTACAAATGCATGTGGATCTGCTACTGATCGAGAAACATTACGTGCTCATTCGGAACTTGTCGCGCCTGGTGCGCTCGCAAGTGACGTCATGTGAACACGCCCATTTCGTCTGTCGACGGTGTCTTCATCTCTGCACGTCTGAGCGAGTGTTACAGAAGCATATGGAGCGGTGTGTGCAGCACAAGGCTCAGGCAGTCAAGATGTCGGAACCTACGGAAGACAATCCGCTAGTAACGATGCGTTTCAAAGAGATCGAGAAACAGCTACCGCTTCCGTTTTGGTTTGTCGCGGACTTCGAGTCCATTTTGAAGCCGATCGACACTGCGCTTCCCGACGTGCCCGCTCCAGACCAACCAGTGCGAGACGAAGACGGCCAGATGCGATTCAGCAAATTTCGCAATGTTGGCAGTCCCGAAGATGGCCTACGTCCCGCATCTAGCACGACTCGCATCCAGGAGCATGAAGCATGCGGATTCGCGTATCAATTGATGTCAATTGACCCGCGATTTTACGAGCCACCAGTAGTTGTACGTGGCGAAAATTGCGCCCGCGAGTTCATCAGCCGTCTGCAAGCTGACGCTGAACGTGTCCGTGGCTGGCTAAAGGATGCCGCACCAATGCCCAAGCTCACCGCCGAGCAAAAGGCGCAATTCAAGTCGGAGACGCACTGCTGGATATGCGAGGAAGAGTTCACGTGGCTTGACATTGAATGCGAGCAAAAACACCGTGATCACTGTCACGTGACGGGCGTGTATCGCGGAGCTGCACATGCGCGATGCAACATCAACTATCGCATCACCGCCGACACGATTTCGGTGCCGTGCCTCTTGCACAACTTGAAGCATTACGATGCCCACCTCATCATCGCGGCAGCAACCGAGACGCATGGAACGATCACTGCTATTCCGAACAATACGGAGAAGTACATTTCGTTTACGATCGGTGATAAGCTGCGAAAGGTTGAGTTCAAGGACTCTTACGCTTTCATGCAGGTAAGTCTCGACTCTCTCGTCAACGATCTGACAGCCGACGACCTCATCAACACGCGTCGATATCTGGAGTTGCTGGAAGTCAGCAAACGTGACGATGACGATAACGTGAGCGTTCGCAGCGAAGACAGCGCATCGAACAGCGACGATGAAGCCTTCATCGACGATCGCGACCTTCCCGATCTGGTGGAAGACAGCGATGATGACGACGAGGAAGACATCCAGTGGATGGGTGCTGAACTCGAACGTCGCCTACTAGACAACGCTGACGAGGACCATGGTGTTCTGGTGAGTTTGATTTGTGTAGTGTAAAGCATAGATGTTCTGGCGAGTTCAATTGAAGTTTTTTAAGCATGCCTAAAAGTCTGACATATTACCATGGAAGTTGTACATGAAACAGCTAGTTGTATGTTTGATTTGGAACTCACGTGTATGTCAAAAAACTAAGCAGTTTTTCAATATTTCAGTCCGCACAGGAAGAAAACCCTGACAGTTCGTCTGACGAGAACGGTGAACAGCTGCTACCGAGAACTGCTCGATGCTACCGCTTCAACGACAGCGATGATGAAGCATGCGAGGATGAGTCTATGGTGAGTTTAATGGAAAATAATTTCTAGAAAACATCACTCTCAGTTTAGGGCTAGGTTTCAGATTGTATCGAAAGAAGTTCTCGTATTATGTATTTTTCATTTTTCTCCGTACAGGATCATCACTCGTTTGGCGTGGAGTCCACTGCTCTGCAGACGCTTACGGGTTACAGTTCTAGTGATAGCGATGTCGTACACTTCGATGAAGGTTCTACGGTGAGTGTTATTCTGTAAAAGGTCTCCCACGTGCTTGGCTTGTTAGAAGAAAACAAATCAGAACTTAATTGTTTTTTTAAATAGTTGTTAATAATGTATTTTATCCCGTACAGGAACGCGATCATCATTCGCTTGACGTCCTCTCTGCTGGCGGAGAAGACGCGCAGGTGTTCGAAGAGTTGCCCCCGCTCGCGAATCAGCACGAGACTTTGGATGTAGAGTTCAACTCTTTGGAGGACATGGTTAGTACCTGTATACATTATAAGAATCAATTCGTCATATTTTGGACTTCAACAAAGAATTTTCATTTTACTCATTTTCAGTATCGCAACCTAGAAGCAACATTATCAACTTATACAACGATGTAAACCATAAATTATTTCATTTTTTGCAGGTCCGCGCTGCGGAGACTGTCGAAGCCGACTATCGAAGCCGTTCATTCTGCGCACCGCAGCTTGACGCTGACGAGCTGACTCGCGTCGACGCCAACTTGGTGTTGCTGAAACGCAAGGGAGTTTACCCCTACGAACACGCCACCTCATTCGAACGTTTCGAGGAGACGCATCTGCCACCGAAAGAAGCCTTCTACTCAAAGTTGAAATCAAGCGACATCAGCGATGAAGATTACGAACATGCGCGCACAGTGTGGAAAGCGTTTGCGGCGCAGAAACGCGATGGACGATTCACGTTCGGTGATTATCACGACCTGTATCTACTCACCGATGTTCTTCTGCTCGCCGACGTGATGCACAATTTCCGAACAATGTGCCTAGCGCACTATAAACTCGATCCGTGGCGATTCCACACTGTGCCCAGTCTGACGCTTTCGGCGGGACTGCGCATGACGAAGGCTTCAATCGATCTCATTCAAGACGTGGACATGCACCTTTTCGTCGAGGCTGGAATGCGTGGTGGCGTGGCGTGCGTTTCGAAACGTCTTGCGGAAGCAAGCGACGAGCCGGACGAAGATGGGTTCCGTCAGTTCCTCCTGTACTTAGACGCGAACAATTTGTATGGGTGGGCGATGAGTCAGTATCTACCGACTGGCAAGTACCGTTGGCTGACTGAAGATGAAGTTGCCGCGTTTCAGCTGGACGCATGGACCGAGAACGGCGCGAAGGGTTGCTTGCTGGAGGTGGATCTCGACTTTCCGGATGAGCTTCACGATTTGCTCGTGGACTATCCACCAGCGCCCGAGAAGAAGCCGATCACCTACGAGATGCTCTCGGAGAAGCAGCGTGAGCTGCTGGGGGCATACATGGAAAACGTCGAGTCTTGGCAGAGCGTGCCGAAGCTGGTGCCGTCACTCGAATCGAAGAATAAGTACGTCGTACACTATCGCGCGCTGCAGCTGTACATCAAGCTTGGCGTGAAGCTCACAGCGATTCACCGCGTTCTCGAATTCGCGCAGGCGCCATGGCTGAAGCCGTACATTGACTTCCAATACGGCACAGCGCGCCGCTGCTTTCTCGGACATTCTGAAGAACTTGTTCAAACTAATGAATAACGCCATCTTCGGGAAGACGATGGAGAACGTCCGGAACCGACGCCAAATCGAGTTTGCCACGACTGAGAAGCGGTTGAAGAGGCTCGTGTCGCGTCCGACATTCAGATCGAAAACGATCATATCAGACCTTCTCACTGCCATCGAGAACTACGTCACGTCAGTGTTCCTCGACAAGCCGATTATCGTCGGTCAGGCCATCCTCGACCTGTCCAAGGTGCTGATGCTGGATTTTCTCTACGGGTGGACGAAGCAGCGATATCCTGGTCCCCGTAGTGAACTCATCTTTACGGATACATATTCGTTATGCTACGTCATCCGCACGCGTGACGTGTACGCGGACATGCTGGAAGACGCGGACCTGTTCGATTGGAGCGGCTATCCGTCAACGCATCCCGTCTTCCGCGGCATGAACGAAGAGAACGTTCAAGAGCTGCGCGCGCGCAATAAGAAGGTCATCGGTAAGATGAAAGACGAGTGTGACGGCGAGTCGATCGACAGCATCGTCTGCTTGCGCGCAAAGTGCTATAGTATTCGCATGAACGACCGCGACGCCATGAAATGCAAAGGAATCAGCAAGACGGTTGTCAAGCAGCAGCTGACGCATGCAAATTACCGGCGGTGCGTCCTTGAAAGCCAAAGAACATTCGTCGAGACGCACACGCTGCGGTCGAATGCGCACCGCGTTTATACACTCCGGTAGGTGAAGCTGGCCTTGATAAACTTTGACGATAAGCGCTGGATGCAAGCGGACGGTACCAACACGCTGCCGCATGGACACGTTTTAACTAGAAAGTGAACAGTTTTTTTTATTTTAATGTTGTAAATATTGCTACTTTATTCTTAAATATATTACATATAGCGAATGTCGTTCGACAAATACTTGTGTTCTAACTTGTGTTACTGGTCTTATCATGGATCTATGAATTCAGTTTGTTCGATCGAGTACAGTGGGGTGGTGTTTCTCTGGTCTTATAACAGATCTATGGTTTCGTTTCGTTCGTCCAACTGCTCAAGGGCTATAAATACCGTGGTCTTAACTCTATTTTAAAAAAAATATGAATTCTAATAACGTGGGTGAGTGTCCCGTGAGCGATTTTACCATGAACATGAATAGCCGTCTCTAAATCTCAAAAAATCAACTGCTTCACAAGTATTTTAGAACGCATTAGAGCACCTAACAGTTATAGAGTTCTAAGCACCATCACAAGGTAACTTACGTATCGCTACGCAATCGAAATAGAAATAATAATGACACATTGCTGAGTTACAATTTATCTATTAAACGTTACAAAATTACAGTTTACATATTCTCTAAATCGCGCTTGAGCTCATCCGCAACTTTAAATGTATCGTGCATCAGAGTCATTAATATTTCGTTTTCAAATGGTTCTGTTGTCTTTCGTACGCGTTCCCATGCATCTCTGTGCTCGATATCGGTTGTCATGTACAGTGGAATCATCTCATCTCGAACGTTGCGAAACGCTTGCTTAACAGCATCTTGAACGCGGCCAAGAGCCATCGATGTTGATAGTTCAATCACGCGTTCTTTCTCGTGCGATATCTCATTTCGAATACGTCCACTACTCGTGTAGACTTGCACTGCTTGCATGGGTGCTGTCTCCATCGCTTCTCCAGTGACATCCATATCATCAACTGCGTGCTTTGAGGTTCTTCGATGATTATAAAGACTTTTTTGAGAGCGAAATGACTTATTACAGATGTTACAGATGAACACAATCTCGTTTCGTTCGTTTCGCTGTAGACCGTCGTGCGTATACTTTGCGCTGTTGTGAATTGGCAATGGACGTGATGTGTCGAACGACTGTTCGCAGACGTTGCATTTAATTATCTTGCTGTGTGAATCCATGTTGATGTTCACTCGTCAATGACAAGGCTACAACTAGTTGAACAAACATATTCAACTTCTATTTATACTTTTTGCATTGACATGAGAGCATTAGCGAAGCACGAAATAAGACACAGTTATCAAATATAATTACTATATTTTACTGTTTACAAGTGATACATTAACCATTACAACAAATGTTCAGCATCATTTCAAGAAAAAAAGGTTGGCTACGCGGTTAATTTCTTTTTCGATCATGGTGGTGAGCCACTTTTCGAGTGGTAAATTCGTTGTACGTTTGGAAGCATCGTTGGTGCCTTTGCTCTTCTCAGACGTCACCGTTTCATAGTGAATATGCTTAAAAACGTGTTTGTTGCCGTTTTTATTGTGCACGTCGTAAATGATGACACTTTTCAATCGTAAAAGTTATAGTGCATCTTTCAATTCGTTTTCCTTTACTTAAAAATACAGACCTTTTGCATCTCAATCGTGATGATGACGTAAACACTAAATCACCAACGTCAGCACGCTGTAACGTCATCGGCGACGTGTACGACGTGACGTTAATACCGTTAGTGTTGCGTTAATGTCGGCAGCGTGACGTGACGACCTCGCGCACAAACATTGTGACCGCGCGCACAAACGTAACGACCGCGCGCACAAACGTGACGACCGCGCGCACAAACGTGACGACCGCGCGCACAAGCGCTCACAAGCGTGTCAACCGCGCTCACAAGCGTGTCGACCGCGCGCACAAACGTAACAACCGCGCGCACAAACGTGACGACCGCGCGCACAAGCGCTCACAAGCGTGTCAACTACGCTCACAAGCGTATCGACCGCGCGCACAAACGTGACGACCGCGCACACAAACGTGACGACCGTGCGCACAAGTGCTCACAAGCGTATCGACCGCGCGCACAAACGTGACGACCGCGCGCACAAGTGCTCACAAGCGCGTCAACCGCGCTCACAAGCGTGTCGACCGCGCGCACAAACGTGACGACCGCGCGCACAAACATGACGACAATGCCGGCGACATGACGTCATCGGTAACGTGACCGACGTGACGTCATCGGTGACGTCATCAAAAGTGGGGCACCTTTGCGTCTCAACCGCTACTTTATTACTACTTACCGGCCTTTCCATTGGGAAAGTCGTCCGTTAGAAAGCTGGGTCAAAAACTTGAAACATCCAGGCACGTTTACTTTTATAAAGCTAATACTATGAAAATTACTATTTTACAACAGTAACACATTTTGAGTTTTCTTATTAAATGGTAAAATGCAGGTTAACTAGCGGTGGCATTTCCACACATGAAGCTCCTCCTGACAATGTCGTCATGTATGACTTGTTCGTACTAACGAATTTGAAAAAATTTAAATAGTTTTGCTCTGATGTTTATATTTCCGATTTTTCTCAGTTTAATCTTAAGTAATGTGTATTTTCATTGCATATGTATAATTAACTGTACTAAATAACACAAGAAAGGAAAGCCTAACAAGTGTAAACAAATTCAAGACAGTAAAGCCGATGGAGGATTTCTCTAATGATTTACAATTGGGTTTACATATGTTTTGAGGGGTATTTTTCTCACTAATGCCTCAACACGTTAGCTTTTTTATCATTGCAATATCTTACTGTCAATACTAAAAGTTTTGTTTTTGTTTACATTTGTATTAAATTGTTCTTATTGGTGTTTTTAAATAATGTCATTAAGTTCAATAAGTATTTTTTTGAAAAAAAAATAATTTTCCATTGGACATGTACATGCTGCAAGAAATCAATGCGGTCGATCCGCAGACGGAATAACGAGCGGTACTATTTCCGCCTCAATTCTGCTCCTCGGATACTAACGCCATACATGAAGAAAATGGCGTAAGTTTATTTATTATTGAGTTTCATTTAAAAATGTTTTGAATATATCAAACGAATTTATGTTAGCTAATATCTTATACTGTAAGTGGTAAAAAGAGCTTCCTATCTAAATCAATTAAATAACTACGTTTTAGTTTTTTATACAAAATTATTTTCTAGGTCTAAAAGGTCGAGAACTAGTTAGACATTTATTGTTTTATGGTTACCTTATAAATATATAACGAGCTCCTTAGTTTTTAACAAGGGTATTTAACAGTTTTTACGCTTATGCAGGTATTATTTCTAGTCATAGGTATATTTTTACCAGGGTATTTGATTATGACAGTAAACAATTTAAAACTAGCTTTTGTACATGGACAGATGTGAGAGCAGATAAAAGCAATAAAATAAATGGAAATCGGCTATTAGGAATTGTAGACATGTTTCAGCAGCGCAAAGATCTGTTTTTTTATATGTAATATGTAACTATATGCACCAATAAACTTTCGTGTTTTTTTTTTCATCTCTGATCATTCATGCCATGTGTAATGGCGTGAAATTTGAAATAAACTTGAAATATTTATTATTTTTAAATGATCAGGATGCCGTCGACGTTGTGCCGGAAAGTTCTGAAAACTGGCAATCAAAATCGCCATAAAAAGCATTGTCTAGGGTAATATATATTTTGTAGAACCATTATCATTTTGTCCACAATCATGTTGTTAGCGTGTCTCAATAATTTAACAAAGATTTCATATCACAATTTCATAGCAAAAAGTGACCAAAATCGAAATATTTACCACCAACAAAGAGTTTAGTGTTTGAGTATTACGTGACATATTACGTCACATAAAATTGTATAATAGTGCAGTAATGTGATAATAAGGGATTTAAGGTGAACAAATACGTTTACCTGTCAAATGGGACACGCAAAAGCAAATTCAAATTTAAAAAAATAAATAAAAACTTAAATAACTTGCACTAAAATTAGGTATTTTCACAGTTTTTTTTGTTTTAAAACTAAAAAGCATTGATAGGCGCTGGAATCACTCAAAAATTCCTAGTACATTAATTTCAATATATTGTATCGCAAATTTTAGCTGAATAATTTATATAATTAAGAAAATGACGCTAAAATTCGAAATGGCGTGAACTGATAGTAACATTTTTTAATTTTAGGATTTTTGTTTAAGAAAATATAAAAGGATCTGCATATTTTTATTTTTCTGTCAAATGACGAAGTCAAATGTTACTGAACTGGTTACGAGCATTGCATACGATCATGTTAAGTTTTTAATGATTTTAATAGTTAAACCTTTAGGTTTTTATTTTTATTTCTTCTAAACATTTTTATGAAAGCATCTCTGCTTTACTGAATTGTTCTTATAAGAAAAAATATATTAAAACAAGTAATTTACTTACCAGCCAAAGATGCGATACCAGTGTGAAAGTACTGGTAGAGGAATTGCCGATTAGCACTTCAGTGATCGGTGCTATCATCAAGGCAACGGCATATCCGATTGATCTGCCTGGTGAAGAAACCAGCCGAGCCGTCATTCATTCACTACGAGTCGCTGAACCTTCCCTCGGAGGTAAATGTGGAGTCGATCGAGACGCAACAATTCGGTAATTTTTTACTTTCATTTGAAGATGGAAGCAAGAATTACGAAGACGTACAGGAGCTGTAACAATTTATATCCCATTCCAATACAGTTTTTTCGTGACATAGTTTGTTTTAACATTTTTTCAGTTGTTTCGAGCAAATACATAGGCATTTATTATTAAAATTTGTATAAATTTCAGACAGGTTGAACCTGAACAACAATATTCTTAAAGTGTGTAACGGTTCACAGTAACGTCATTTTAGTTGACTAAATGTAATAAGGCTGTGATGCACCTTTTAAATAGTAAAGAATTGAACTGTCGAAAACATAATTAGTTTAGTATTTTTTTTATTTTTTTTCATTTAGAATGAATGAAGGAGAACTGATCGAAGATGTGCTGCATGCGATAAATTACAATCCTGAAGCTATGTTTGAATTTATAAAACTGAATTGAATAAGCGCTACTCCAGTCATCCTCCATCAACCCCCATGTTAAAAAAATATATTGATTGTGGCTAAGTGAAATAATAATAACTCCAATTTCAACATAATACT
>JAUKWD010000071.1:0-11988 GCA_032356645.1 Aegina citrea | reverse complement strand
GGGAGTCCCCCCGCCCCCTCACTAGAACAAACCTTGTTTTCTATTGACAATCGTGGGCTCAATTGGTCTTATATAAAAAGAGAATAAGTTAATCCATTAATCCCTTTAATGCGATGTAAAAGTTTCAAAATCATCATCTTTATTATATCATTATACTAGTTTTGGCATGATGTTTATGATTCTAAAATACTCGTTTGCTGATACTTTGTGTGGATGTCTCTACATAATGCAAACAAAATATGAAAATCGACGTTTTGGATTCTATGCTTCCGATTTTTTTATGATTTTTCTTTTCCGGTCTAATTGGGTGGCGAAAAGGGCATGTTTTGGTAAATTTCATAATTTCCTCATTTTGGGCGTAATTTCGCCCATTTCGCTCCACAAACATGACCATAATTATTTCCAACTGGGGGAGTCCCCCCGCCCTCCCACTAGAACAAAAAGTAGGCTCAAATGGTCTGATATAAAAAAGAGAATAAGTTAATCCATTAATCCATTAATCCCTTTAATGCGATGTAAAAGTTTTAAAATAATCATCCTTATTATATCATTATTCTAGTTTAGGTATGATGTTTATGATTCTAAAATACTCTTTTGCTGATACTTTGTGTGGATGTCTCTACATAATGCAAAAAATAATGAAAATTTACGTTTTGGATTCTATGCTTCCGATTTTTTATGATTTTGACTTTTCGAGTCTTTTTGGGGGGAGGCGGCGAAAAGGGCATTTTTTAGTAAATTTCGAAATTTCCTCTCTTTGGGCGTTATTTCGCCCATTTCGCCCCACAAACATGACCCGAAAAGTCAAAATCCAAAAAATTGAAGGCATAGAATCCGAAACATCCACACAAAGTTGCCCGATGCCAAATATCAACTTATCATGTGCTATAGATTTTGAGATGGGGCTAAATTTTCCCGAAAAACGCCTAAAAACCGACAAATTTCAACAATCCGTATCATGAGCACCGTTGACTTTATTTTAGTTCTGTAAAAAGTTCCTGGTTAGTGCAAGTTTGAAGTTTGATGTTGAAGTTTGCTATATGTTAATATAACAAAAAGTTATTTTTTGAGATTTTTTCCTCCTGAAATACCTTAACCTTAAGTGCACTTTCTATTGACAACATTTGGTTGGGATGGTTAAAAATAGCGATTTTCACAAAAAAAAGGATTAAGTTAACCCCTGCGATTAGCAGAAAAGTTTTATTGTTTTCCCATAAGATTCACCTAATGATAATAATTTTCATTTTACTTTTGTACTCAGGGGATTATTGGAATTATCTGCGCTCTAAGATTTTCCAGGGGTGGTCTACTAGACCAACGATGTATATTTCGTTTAATATTTTAAAAACGTGATTTGATATGGCGCTTATGTTCCACGAACTTTCATAATTTTAATTTCTATAATTTTTACAACAAAAAAAATAAAAAAATCGGTTTGGTCGAGGGTCTCGCCCTCAGACGTCATTCAAAATATTACCCAATTATGAGCAAACGAGTATTTTTCCCCTAAAAAGCTCAGATATGCTCTAATTTTCCGGGAAATTACACTGAAGTTCTATTTTATTTAGTTTTATCGGATAAAAAAATATTGAAAATGTACGTTTTTTCTATTGTTCTCTTATTTTTCTACTGTCCTCATTGGTCAAAATTCAATAAGCCAGAAAACCCGGAAATATTCTCCGACTGTTCTGAAATCGGGAGCGGACCTGTATTTTATTAAATTTTATCCATTACACAAATCAAAATTCAAAAATATTGAAAATTGCGTGCTCTGGTACATCGTACGATGTTTTTTGGGGGCCGGGGAGTATATTTGGATGACACCATTTGGCTCAGATGGTCAAAAATAGCATGTCAAAAAAAATTAAGTGAATCCCTCAATTATTTATTGTTACTGCAAAATAATAAAATCTATACATCATTAGAAGAGTCTCGCACTTTTATTGGCCATATTAGGCTCAAATGGTCTGATTTGAAAAAAAAGAATACAAAAAAGAGAAAAAAGTTAATCCTTTAACCCCTTTAAATCGATGTCAACATTTTACAATCCTCAACTTCATTACATTAGTCTTGGCATATTATGTGCACTTTATATTGACAATATTTGGCTCGGATTGTAAATTCAACATCTGGTGATTATGATTAAAAACAAAACAAAAATGTAACTTTCTTTAATTTACGGATATGTAACTTGGTCCAAAAAAGCAGAACAATCTAATGAAACTTATTGAAGATCTAGAGCAGACGGACGAACACACGCACGGACAGAGGCGAATTCCTAGGTCCATGCCGTCAACGGCGGGTGACTAACAAAAATACTCACCCGGTCTTCCATAACAAATTACCCCAGCGGCAGCCTGAGTTTTAAAACCTTTCCCGTCATTATCGAATCCGTAGCATATTTTTGTACTCGCAGTATATTCCACTGCTCCACACGTCGACACGGCCGTACAAAGGTCAAAACATTTCTGCAGGCTCACCACTGTTCGTCTGTTTAATCCTGCCGTCACTTTATGTGATCCATCAGCATTGCGACACATGCCGTCATCAATTTTCCCGTATGTAACTAAAGAAAGAAAAAAAAATCCGCGTCCTTTGGTACATCGTACGACGTTTTTAGGGCCTGAATTCCACTCGCACTTAATTATATTTATTCTCGTTATAAGAGGAGCATATTTGGATGACACCACTTGGCTCAGATTGTCAAATATAGCATGTAAACAAATTAAGTGAATCCCTCAATCCCTTTATCTTATAGAAAACTATTGAAATCTATACCTCATTAGACTAGTCTCAGGATTTTTATTGACCATATTAGGCTCATCTGGTCTGATATGAAAAAAAACTACAAGAAAGAGAAAAAGTTAATCCTTTAATCCCTTTAAATCGATGTAAAATTTTACAATTCTCAATTTCATTACACTAGTCTTGGCATATTGAATGTACTTTTTATTGATAATATTTAGCTCGGATTGTTAAGGTAAATTCAACATAGCTCTGGTGATTAAGATTAAGAAAGAAAAAAAATCTTTAAAAAAGCCAAAAAGCAGACAAATATAATGAAACATATTAAAGGTCTAGAGCAGACGGACAGAGGCGAATTCCTAGTTCCATGCCGTCAACGGCAGGAAACTAACAAAAAATACTCACCTGGTTTTGCATAACAAATTGGCCCAGCGGCAGCCTGACTTTTAAAACTTTGCCCTTCATTATCAAATCCGTAGCATATTTTCGCACTCGCAATATATTCCACTGCTCCACACGTCGACACAGCATTACAAAGATCGAAACATTGTTGCAGCAGGTTTATCTCTGTTCGTTTGTTCAATCCTGCCGTCACTTTATACGATCCATCAGCATTGCGACACATGCCATTACCAATTTGTCCGTATGAAACTGAAAATAAAATATAAAAAATACGCGTGTTTTGGTACATCTTATGATGTTTTTGGGGCCCGAATTCATTCGTATAATGTTTCTATGTTTCTCGTCTTTAAACGTCTATTCAAGGTGTATTTGTTGTGAAACGAGTACGTTTTACGATGATCCCCGCCATGCTCCACCCAACTTCCCATCCACTGTTTTGAATGATAAGACTACCCCTAAAAAATCTGAATGGAATTAAAATATTGTAAGTTCATAAAATATACCCGCTTCTAATAGCCAACTTTTTTATCATGCGGCTCGCTGTCTCTTAATAATTTAAATACAAAAACAATATTATTGTGGTGCATTTAGCATATACAGCTCACGAACCGTTAAACTTATAGTATATTTTATATATTATACCTATATAGTATTAGTACTTTTAATGCATGTTGTAATATACTAGTACTAGTACCTATCGGTTAATCGCGTAACGCGATTATTAATTTACTAATTAATAATCTATAATTATTTGAATATTACTGGATGTAAAAGAGGCCGTTTACCAAAAAAGGAAAATCGAAGATTGATTCTCGATATGCTAAGAAGCGGCGTGAGCATGGAAAGGCGGCGCGGACAGAAGAGACGGCTGAAAAGCGTGGGGCCCGCATCCTTTTCAACTCACAATGCCAATCAACCGGATTGAAAAAGAAAGTAATACGAAAAGGCAGGAGCGTCTTGACAGCATGAGTGAGGCCGTCATATATTCTGCATGACCTTCACAAGAAATGGTAAATATGCAGGTAAAACATCCATCGGCATGCTCATTACACGCTATGATCAACAGTGTTGAAGATGTAAGTATGTCTGTGTAAATGTATATATACTTGAAAAATAAAATGATGTTAAAAAATGTAGAAAATAGCTGGTAATTGTGAGAAAAAAATGCTTTGTGCAACAGACTCCATCCAACTGGAATTTGTACATTTTTAAAACTCCTGAAAATAATATTAAAAAGCGAGTCGATGTCATTGAAAAGCTCCATAACCAACGGCAAGGTCTCGACTCATCTATAGAGATTGTTTTTTGTTTGTTTTTGTTATATATTTTAAACTGTACAAATACTAAACAACAATTACACTACAACGCAAACTTGTGCAAACAAATGGATCGCCACTGAACTCGCACATTGTACAGCGACGCATTATTTTTGGATTTTATATTTTTATATTTGTTGAGGTTTTAATGTAAGGTTAGCATATATTGGTAGAAAACTTTCTACAAATTATGCAATTATGTAATAAAAACTATAGAAAAGACAATACAACAACGCAACTACAAATAAAACATGTGCAAACAAATGGATCGCCGCTGAACTCGCACATTGTACAGCGACGCATTATTTTTGGATTTTCAATTTTATGATTTTTTTTTAAATTGTAATGTAAGGTTAGCATATATATTGGTAGGAAAGTCCCTACAAATTATGCAATTATGTGATAAAAACTATAGAAAAGACAATACAACAACGCAACTACAAATAACAAAATGTGCAAACAAATGGATCGCCGCTGAACTCGCACATTGTACAGCGACGCATTATTTTTGGATTTTATATTTTTAGATTTTTTTGAGATTTTAATATTTTAATGTAAGGTTAGTATCAATTATTAAAAAATATTAATCGAAATCGAAATCTTCTTCAAACGGATCTATCACCTGTGATAATACTTGGTTGTACATTACATTTTTGGTGTATGTAATGTCCTCAGCAATGCCTTGACTACCTCCCGGAACAACACGAACACGCAAACAATTAAACGATTTGGTCCGAGAACATGCAACATATAGTTGACCATGGCCAAATACCGGCTGTTCCAGGTGAACCCCTACAAAATCAAGCGTTTGACCTTGTGATTTATTAATTGTCATTGAATATGCAAGTCTGAGAGGAAATTGAGTTCTACATAGCTGAAATGGTAGATTAGTATTGGTCGGTCTCATGCATATCTTGGGGATAAAAACAGTTTTATTTCCCAAAAGGGTAGTACACTCGATGAAGTTGGCTTGGATGTTTTTAACAACCAACCGGGTACCATTACACAATCCCCCTTCTGTGTGAAGATTTCTTAGAAGCATTACGACAGCTCCTGTTTTAATCAACAGTTTATGAGGGGGCATTCCACCCGGTGTTAGTTCGTTTAAAAACTCTGTCTGATACAAATGCGCGTCATCAGGATCCTCGCATTCAGCCGTATCGGCACTAAAAAAAGTGTGGCATCTTCCTGGTTGACGATGCAAAATTGTATCGTTCAGTCTTAAAGATGTGTCATTGCGTGGCGTTAAAATAACGCGCTTTATAACCTCATCATGAGAAAGACCCTTTGGAAATAGAGTATCGACAAGGTTTTTTGGTTCCACGATTTCATTTGGTAATGTAACACACCCTTTAAACGGGTCTTCAGTTTTTTGGGGGCGTGTGTTATTACCAAGTTCCAAAAGAAAATTGGCAAATTCGGGATCATCTTCGGCCCGCATATTTTTAGTTAATTTAAAAACTGCACAATTTGCCCATAATGGAGAAGAAGAAACACAATTATCAATTATATCGGTTTCAGTACCGCGAGGAACAATTGGTAGAGTTTGTCGAAAATCGCCACCAAATAAAATTACTTTGCCACCAAAGGGCACATCATCAAGTGACATAAGTTCACGTAGCAACCGATCTATAGCATGTAACGCGTGTTTGCTCAACATGGACACCTCATCTATCACAAAAACAGAAGTGTCACGCAGTTTTTGTGCTTTCAGACTACCACGATTTATATGACATGTGCTTTGGTCGTTAAGTTTCAGAGGAATTCCAAATGTAGAGTGAACGGTTTTACCCCCACTAAGTACCGTTGATGCAACGCCCGATGTTGCAGAAAGTGAAACAATCTTTCCCTGACTCCTTAGATGAGATGCAAGATAGTTGTAAAGATATGATTTCCCTGTACCACCTGGACCATCTACAAAAAACATGCGTGCCTGTGCTTCACCTACACCATCGTATTGATCTATAGAGTGAATCACAGCATCCGCAGCCTGTCTTTGTTTCTCATTCAATGAATTATAAATCTGATGACCAGCTTGATCAGGCACATCCCATGCCTGAAAATCGTCATCAAAAGATGCAAGTCCAAACCTTTCCATATCAAGCCCATTACCTACAACAATGCTTTGAATATGACTTAGCGCACCACGATGCGCATCGCCTATCGACATTCGACCCTGAAAATCTTCTGAAAGAACGTCAGAAAATTCCTCCCATAATGCCGCACCGTTATTCACATCACAATACACTAACAAAAAAGCAAAAAGTGAGCGTAGTTGGTATGGCATTTGAAAAGTAGCCGCTTCCATCAACGTGTCTCGCCACTGACGATCATCACTAACAAGACCGCGTGCTCTACAGGCATCCTGAAATGTTTCGTACACAACGCTTATCTCATTAGTAGTCACGGTGCGCAAATCCTCAAAAGATTTCGCACCCCTGACGTGAAGAAGAAGAAGTCTCAAATGAAACCGCGAGACATCTCGCGGATTAACCGTATATAAACGTGAAAGTGAAAAAAAAGATGGACGACGCTTTCGCGGTACCCACTGACCTTTCTCAAATTTATATTTTAATGGAACTTCTGTATATAATAAAGAATGTGCAGTACGATCATTACGGTTTAAAGTAAACCAGGCTTGGAGTTGCGTTTCTCTTAAACGCGCGCGGTCAACCGCTTCGGCTTCTTCACCATCACCAAACAAAACCATTTGTGCGTTCTCATCATGTACGGCTAGCCTATGTACATGATGAGATTGATCGTGCATAGGAAAGCCATGTATGCGCCAGGCAGCTTCTGGAGCGCTAACATAGCGACCGTTAACAAATTGTTCAATCTCGTCATGACCTACCAGCTGAGTGACCTTAACATTTGCGCAATCAAACCCCTTGTAAACGTATTTGTGCAAGTATTTGACAGACCTTATTGATGTGCAGGCCTCAAAATTGATGTGACAGTTATATTTTTGACTAAGATAAGGATTATAAGGAACAACATGACGATTAGTAAAAATATGTCCATTTTTTTCAATAAAACGCTCTTTTTCATTACTCCTTTTGTAACGTGGATACCCTTTCGGGTCCAATGTGGTAACTTCTTGAAAATCCTTTGGAAAATGCTTTGAACACTCGCCATCAACAACACATCTTTCGTTGCATGGCCCGTGTAACATCATTTCCTTTACAGTTTCGTATAACAAAGGGTTTTCAATTTCATCAGGTATTTCAGCTGAAATGAGAGAATTTATCTGATCGACCGTGACCAGGTCGTCGTCACCCGAAAACTTAACCAAAATATGAGCGTGAGGAAGTCCACGCTTTTGAAACTCGATTACTTGTAATTTACTAACCACTTTCCCACAAACCCCATCTTCAAAAATCTCTTTTATGATATTATTTAAATACATATTAAAAACACGTGAAATAATATGAGGAATATCAGCATTACTTCTGCCATTGCGAGCGGCCTCAATCTCGGGCCACTTTGGATTACAAGTGATTGTAATGAAAGCAGAAGGTTTACCGGAATGAGAAACAATGCTCATAGCATCCTGATATAGCTGTTGCATCGCCCGCGGGGAGCCTTGGAACGACGATGGAAGAATAACCGGGCGGCCAACACCGACAGTTTCAATTCCATCTTCGGCCAATTGCTCCCTCACTCGATCCAAATGATCAAGTAGACCAGTATATGTATCAACATAAAGCTTGTCTTGATTGAAACGAAGAAAATTCATGTTATTACGCTCAATTTTACAATACATATCGACTAAATACTGTTGAAAAAGAAGTCCAGAATATACAATAGGATTAAAAACTCTCCTCTCACAAATGTTATATTTATAAAACTCACGCATCGTGACATGATTGCGCACGTTAGTGGCATTTGGACCAACATGAGGAATACCGAGATGAAATCCATCTCCACCACCAGGGTACGTAACAACGTATGTCAAAGCATCTAAATTTCTTGACAAAATGTCAACTTCTCGCAGGCCACCATTAACGCCCCTAGCATGGACAACAAACTCCCGAGCGGGAGGTGCACCATCTTCTGTGGAGAAGATCGCTGCTACTTCGTCGTGAACAGGACGGTTGAAGCGGCGACGATCGTTACCCTCCACAAAACGCATCTGAACCTGCGGAACAGCAACACCGTCAGCGCGCGCCTGAGCCTCCTGCTCGCGTTCCACCTCATGTAAATGCCGGTAAGCGGCAGCGTATGGGTTGTGATTATCGATAACATCCTGAATAATGTTAGTGACCTGGCGATTTAGTCTGACGTCCCATAATCTACACGATTCGCGCTGATTCACAGCTTCTTCACCACTATAAATATACAATTGATTAAAAAGAGGATTAAAACCATCACCAGGATACAGAGGTCCTGATTTATGAACATACTGGCCACATATACGAACAACTTGTGGACCATACCCACCAACAAGATCAGTTTCTTTCAAATGTGTCAGAGTGGAAGCGAATGCGAACAAATTATTCCAATAACGAATGTTGGCCTGAAAATTGCGAGCAACCGGATCGACACGATCAGTGAATAACTGATACATATCATCAGGGAAGGGAGGCAAAGGATCAAGTTGAACCTTACCATTCTCGCAACAATTGAACTTTTCGTTATTAAAATTCAACGAACCGCAATGAACGCATTCAGCATCCATGGCACCAATAGAAAATCGCGGAGGGTTATCAGCTGTAACAAGGTGGCGTTGCCGAGCAAGGTTGTGATTGGCAAAGCGGCGCGTGTCTGGTGCAAACCAATCGAGCGTGGGTCCAGGGTTATTGAGCTCGCCGTACTCAACCGCGTGTTGTGCTTCTCTAATTTCCTGGTCAGTCATGCGGTCCAGAACTACCCTCAATTCCGTAGACTGGTCAAATTGAGCTTGAGCTAGGTTGCGCCTTGCAGCCATTCCATTTGCAATCCCGCGTCTGGTATCACGCGCGCGCTCTAGCTCCAAAAATTGGTCGTGCTCTGATGGTGGCAAGCTTGCTCTGATTTTTGCGTTGCTAGTTTTTTTCTGCTGAGAGTGTAACAAATGCTCTGCGTTCTGGGTATCATTGCGCTTAATTCTAGATTCTTTTCTTTGCTCTTGTCTCTTCTTCTTCCTAAGTGGATCAACCAGTGACCGCCGCTTCTTGTGCTTTTTTGTGCGAGTTGCCGGTGGAGGGACAACCGAGCTCACAGAAAAATCAACATGAGCTGAAACGAATTGATCGCAATCTGAATCAGAAAGTAAAACACAAGAAGGGGGTATAGCCGGACTACCGGGTGGCGAATTCCACGAACTGCCAGTGGGTTCACTCAAAGGAATATCGTCTTCAAGTTGACTGAGTGAACATGAGTTACCACACTGGCAAACGACCTGATTGTCACCCTCCAAAAAACACGCTTTCCCACCACATTCAGCACAATGTAATGAGATCACTTCTTTAGATTGCTCTGGACTCCTAGGGGGTGTATTAGGTAAAACACCCTCAGGTAAACCTGAAGTAAAAACATCTTCGTTATCAGAAGAGGTTTGTGATGAGTTCTCCGTTAAATCACCCCCTTCTCTGCGACGTTTATTTTTGTTTGCAAGAGATTTCCTTCCACCACGAGGATGCATATTAAAAAGTTTTAAAAGCTCTTAGTGTAAGATTTTTTAAAAAGTTCAATACATAAACAAATTGAAATGGTCTGAAAAAGTTCTCAACATATCGTATTAAATATAAAATAAAACAAATCCATCTCATAAGTTTATATTTATTTAAAGATATTAAACACAAAAATGTAAACGGTACTATCCAGTAATTAAGTTCTCGTTGGGGAACACTTTATCAAGACGTGGACGGCCTACCTTGTAAAAGGTTTGGTCGTCGAATGATAAAAAAATTGCGTGCGATTCATTTTATACTGCTGTGAAATCGCATCGATACCTTGTAGTGCAAAAAATGACCGGACACCAAATATGGTTGTTAGTATACCTTATATGGTTGCTTGGTTGGGCGGTGAGAAGGACTAACTTCTATAATAGGGAATTCTGAGTTTCGCAAATAAATGCAAGTGGTTTGAAATGAAAAGGCGACACTAATGTAATGAAGCGACAATGAAGTTTTGTGTATTTCATGAATGAGATGAAGCCATGGCGACAAGAAAGATTGCATTGGTATTTTCACTTATGTAATATGATAAGCGTAATGTGTCGATTCGAACAGCTAACTGAAGAGTTGTTTTGTGGGAACACTGTACAAACGATTGGGCGAACTTTGTATATAACGCCTTCGGTGTCAGACTTCACGCAAGTAGAACACCCAATTAATGCGAAGGACGATGCAATATCACTTTTCCCACAACAGCAGGGAAGAACGTCAAGCGCCAAGTGATTTTTATTTATTTTTTTAAAAAATCGACTTTCGCAGCGCCGCAGGCGGAAACTTGTGACCTAACCTATGTGTCATTTGTAGAAAGCCCTTGATAGTGGCTTTCAGGAAATGTAAACTTTTCCTATAGTGAAACGTACTGTGAGTGTCGAGAAAAGAAAAAAAACATTAGGGAAGAACGTCAAGCGCCAAGTGATTTTTTTTCAAAAATTCGACTTTCGCAGCGCCACAGGCAGAAACTTGTGACCTAACCTATGTGATGTTATACATTTTTAGAAAGCCCTTGATAGTGGCTTTCAGAAAATATAAACTTTGCCTATAGTGAAATGTACACCTTGGCGTCCAGGCGGCTTTGAATCTCGAAAAAAAAATATTTTTTTCAAGATATTTTTTTTCAGAGCGCCGCAGGCTGAAACTTGTGACCTGACATATGTCATGTCATACATTTTTAGAAAGTCCTTGATAGTGGCTTTTAGAAAATCCAAAGTTTGCCAATGTAAAAATGTACGCTTTGGCCGCCAGAAGGGTATAAACGCCCAAAAACGGCCAAAATCGCGTTTTTGGGCAAATTTTGGCCTAATATGGCCTAAGAAACACCCAGGGGGTCATTTTTGGGCCAAAAAGTTTATATTTTTAAAAAGTTCAGATACTGGCCTTTTCGTAGTTACACCTCAGATTTTCAAAATTTTGACCCCTTATAGGCCAAAATCGCCTTTCAAAAATAAACCTATTTTTCAAAAACCTCTTTTTGAGCCCTCGGCGCCGCAGGCGGAATTTTGAGTTTTTTTCTTCGAGACCCTTTTAGTGTAAAATGTTGAGCACATACCTTTCAGAAAAATATCACAGAAATCCCCCATTATTTGCCAATGTTCTGGAAACTTGTGGTTCACGGGACGATTTTTGCGCAAATTTCGCTCCTTATCATATTATAATATAGGGACTAGTCGTCAACGGATAGTGTGTAAGGGGTAAAAGGGTGAAAATGGCCCGCTTTGGCCCGCTTTATAGTGTTTTTGGGCCAAAATTTTTTTTTGATTTTTTTTTCGATTTTTTTCGATTTTTTAAAAATTTAAAAAAAAATTGTCAAAAATTCGGGGTATTTTCATTTACAAAAACCCCGCGGGGTATTTTTATAGGTCATGTTGCAT
>JAUKWD010000070.1:1654-11992 GCA_032356645.1 Aegina citrea | reverse complement strand
TGAAATAGCGCATCGAACCATATCATGTGTGAAAAAGTGGATCGAACCATATATTTCAGCATCGAACTTTATATTTCAACATCGCATAAAATATTTTGAGCATCGCATAACCATAATATATTTCCGGTATCGCATAATATATTTTCAGTATCGCATAATATAATTCAATATCGCATAAAATAATTCAATATTGAACCATATATTTGAACTATCGAACATTATATTTCATTATTTAACAATATATTTCAAGCATCGCACAATATATTTCAAGCATTGCATAATATATTTCATGCTTCGAACCATATATTTCATTATCGAACATTATATTTCAAGCATCGCATACATAATATATTCCTGGAACATCGAATATATTTTCTTATCGAATTTTGCTACCGTTGGGCAGGCATACATAGCATAGTGACGCCGCAGTCAGTCGATTTTATATGGGAGAGTTACCCCAATTTGTCTCTATATCCTTGGATTCAACAGTGAGCCAAGACATGTTAAACACGGAGTTCCACAAGGATATGTAATGGGTCCTCTTTTGTTTTTAATTTATATCAATGATTTATAAACCATGTTATTATGCGCCGTTCAATTCTTGGCACGACCAAAATTGGGGCCAAGATTTTTTTTTGATTGAATCTTATGTCTTATAAAATCTTCCGCGTGCAAGATAAGGTCGGAAGAAAGCCTTTTCCATCGCCAAACCCTATCGGGGGAATTCCCCTTCTGAATAAAAATGGCGTCTGTCGAATGTGAAGCGTGAGAATAGCCAACATGGCGGACGTATTTTTTGATGAAAAGATTTTAATAAATTTATCAAAGATGTGAATTAAAGATGTAAATTAAAGATTTAAAGAGTGAAAGATCAAAGATTTAAAGAAGACAAAGGTCGCGAAAAGGTCGCGTGAGTATCGCGTCGCGTGAGTATCCTATAAGTGCCATAAAAGGGGATATAGTGGTTATATAAGGTATTAGGGTGGTAGGATAAAGCAAGGTTTTTTGCAAGGTTTGCAAGGATAAAGCAAGTTTGCAAGGATAAAGTTTGCAAGGATAAAGTTTGCAAGGATAAAGTTTGCAAGGATAAAGTTTGCAAGGATAAAGGGATAAAGCAAGTTTCGACAAATAGTGAAGTATTGAAATTACTGTATTGAAATTACTGCAAATTATTGTATTGAAATTACTGTACTGTATTGCAAATTACTGTATTGAAATTACTGCAAATTATTGTATTGAAATTACTGTACTGTATTGCAGTATTGCAATTACTGACTGGAAGTAGAAAGTGAGTGCTATGTGAGTGGATTGGCATTTGATTAGTAACTGATTATAGAGTGGGGGAGTTGGTTTTTATCAAATTGACGTCAAATTGTATTTCCAAATATCACACACAGCTGACAGTAACATTGTTGGGGAATATGGATGAAAACATGTCGGAAAACAAAAAGGGTGAGCAATATGCTTTGCGAAGCGCAAATACAAAAGAGGAGATTGATACAGATAAACATGTAGAAAAACATGTCAAAGACTATAAACTGAATAAAGAAAAGGCACTCCAGAAAAAAGCTGAAAACACCAAAGAAGAGATGATCAAAGTGAGTTACAAAAGCAAAAACTTGATTATGGAATTGAATACAGCAGCTTATGAGCTAATCAAAATGAATTTAGAAGAAATAATAGAAAATGGTATGAACCAAGGAGGAAGTCAGAGGGAAGGGAAATTAGTAAAAGTAACAAAAGAACTACGTACAGACAGAAAAGGTGTGAATGTTGATACAGTCATAACTTGCGATTCAGAAGAGAGCTATAAGAAATTCAAAGTAAATCTGTTCCACACAACATCGAAGATCATGGTAAATGGGAAAGGAGTTTTATCCTTCCAAGCAATAATATTACCCATGCTACAAAGACTGGTAAAGGAAAAGGAAGAAAGAATAACAGAAATAAATGATAAAATACTAGCTGGGATTAAACAAGAACAAATGGTACCAATTCATACAAAGAAAACAATGAACAATAAAAATAAAAAAGAAGATACTGAAACCAAGGAAGGAACAGGAAAGATAGAATGGAGGGAAGAGACAGAGGTGGGAGAGCTAAAGAGAACAGGGATGAAGAAGACAGAAATAATAGATAATACAGAGGTGAAAATGGCAAAAGAAAAAAGGATGGACAAAATGGAAGGGTCAAAGAAAAGGGATATAGAGGAAAGGGACACTATTGACAAGGTGAATGAAGAGAAAGAAGAAGAACTCACCATACCACAAGGTGATGAGCAAACAAATATTGTACAAAATACAATCGAAAACGAAATGGACACAATGGACAAGGTGGATGAAGAGAAAGAAGAACAACACTCCATACCACAAGGAGAAGAGCAAACAAATAGTGGACAAACAATAATAGTCGGAAATGAAATAGATATAACGACAAAGGAAGATAATGTTAAGAGATCAACAGATGGAGAGGAAATTGATAGCAATAGGAAGGACAAAGAGACTGACATTGATTTCCAAACAAACAACAGGCAAGATAAGATTGAAGAGAAAGGAAACGAAGAAAGTCAACATAAAGAAGAAAAACAACAAGATCACAGCTATGGAAGGAAAGAGGAATTAACTGTAAATAAAGAAGAAATTGAAGAAAAAGTCAACAAAGAAGAACAGACAGAGGAGGAAGGAAACGAAGAAAGTCAACATAAAGAAGAAAAACACCAAGATCACAGCTATGGAAGAAAAGAGGAATTAACTGTAACAAAAGAAGAAATTGAAGAAAAAGTCAACAAAGAAGAACAGACAGAAGAGGAAGGAAACGAAGAAAGTCAACGAAAAGAAGAAAAACAACAAGATCACAGCTATGGAAGAAAAGAGGAATTAACTGTAAATAAAAAAGTAATTGAGGAAAAAGTCAACAAAGAAGAACAGACAGAAATGGAAGAAAAATGCCCTAAATGCGACAGGAATGTGAAAAGCAAAGCAGTAATGTGTGGAAACTGTAAAATTTGGATACATTATAACTGTCTAAAAATAACAAAAGAACAAGTAGATTTGGAATATCCGGGAGACTACGTATGCAAGAAATGTGAACTAAAGGAAGTAGAAAATAACGAAAAAAGAAACAAAGCAACCAATCTAAGTGGAAAACAAGCAGGGACAGATGAAATGGAAGAAAACGAAGAAGAAGAAAGGGAAGAGAATGGAGAATCAAGCAAATACGAAGTGGAAAAGGAAATAAATACAAAAGAAAAACAACCCACACAAATATTGATTAGCCAAGAAGAAAATATATCACAAAATAGTGAAATGAATGAAAGAACAAATGAATTGGAACAAGAGAATAAAACCTTAAAAAGAGAAGGGAAGGAGATGAGGGAAGCACTAAAAAACAAGAAAAAAGATATTGAACACAGGGAAAAACAACTTAAGGATAGAAAGAATGAAGCAGCGAGATTGCACAAAACCAATGAAGAAAACAGAAGAGAAATAACAACATGGGAACACAAATATGAAATTCTACAGAAACAAAAAGAAGTACTCGAGCAGGCAATACAAAAAGAAAAAAGTTCATGGAATGAGTTACTAAGCACAGAACTGCAACAAGAATACAAAAAATCTGAGAATTATAAAATGACAACAGACGAGATGAACAGAAAGATGCAAATGCAATATACAGCAATGATAGGAGAAAAAGACAATATCATAAAGGAAAAAGAGATGGAAGTAAGGAAATCAAAAGCACAAGTGGAGCAATTAAAAATATGGTTAAAGGAAGGGGAGAAGAACACAGAACTGATACAAGAAAAAACTGAATGTATATCCAAACTAGAAAAAAGATGTGAAGCATTGAATAAAAACAACGAAACGCTGCAAACTGCCCACATGAAACTAGAAGAAGAGATATATAAGAAAGCGAAAACTTTGGAAAACATGAGCAGCCAATCGAATATAACGGAAATAAACAAAGGGGAAGGTAACCAAGAAGCGAATTCAACCACTGATAATGATAAGGAACACGGTGTAAAACAAAAGGAAAGTAACAACACTAGGATGGAATCAAACGGGAATAGTTATAAAGCAACAGCAAATCAGAATCAGGAAGGAATAACAGGTGATCGAAATCAAAGAGAAACATTGGAAAATACAGGAGAAAAGAAAGGGGTATTGAATGCTGTTCAAAAGGACAAAACATGTTTTGCATGTGGGGAAAGATCACACGAGATAAAAAACTGCAATAAAAAACAAAATATATTTGTAAGATTTAAAGGAGAACGGAGGATAAATGGGTATGTGTTGGAGGAAGAGTTTGGAAAATACGGGAAGATACAAGCAAAAAGAATAAAGAGAGATAAAGAAGGGAACTATACAAAAACAGCTATGATATGCTTCCAATCAGAAGGAGAAGCCAGAAATGCCGTGGAAAGGATGAAGGCGAGTAATGATTGGGTAGTGGATTACTTCACATCAACAACATCAATCAGTAAAATCAGAACAAACAAGGGAGAAGACAATCAGAAGCGAGGTGAATGGAAGGGAGAGGGGCATTGGTCAGTACAACACCCTAACTTTTTCAACACTAAACCCAACTTCAGGGGCGAAACAAGGACCAGGGATCAGAACGAGAGACGAGATGTCAGAGAGGAAATAGACAGTATGAAAGAAGAAGTTAGAAGTCTGAGCAATGAGGTCAAACGACTAATTACATTCACAGTGAATTCAAATGCATGACTAGGAACAAAAGGACAAAAGAAAAAAGAAGAAATTATCAAAGAGACTGGAAAAGAACAGAGGTTAAACGATAACAAAAATGGGAGAGAAGGGTTAGAAGAACAACGTCGACAAAAAGATGGAACAGATGACAGTGATGAAAACAGAAAACAAAAAGACAATCAACAACGAAGGAACAAAGAACAAGATGAAGACCATAATGAAAATGAAATTGGTACGGATGAGGAAGAAAAAGAAAATGGCGCAGAGGAAAAACAGGAAAGAGGTAACCAGACAAGAGGAAAATTTAAAAAGAGAAATAGAAGACCACGTAAGATAAAAAGAACACTACAGCAATGTAAATTGATGTACTCGAATGTAAGAGGACTCAAATCAAAAGTAGATAGTCTGGCTGCCAACATAGATGACTTGAATCCAACAATAATTTGTCTGGCAGAAACTCACTTAGAAAAACAAGAGAAAATTGAGATAACAGGATACAAATTATACAGACTAGATGAGACAAGGCATAGTGGAGGAATAATAATTGGGGTTCAAAATATGATCAAGACAGTAGTGGTGGAGCTTAAAGACTACTCAGATATAGGATGGATAAAATGGATTCTGATCAACAATGGAAGAATTGCATTAAGACTGGGAGTAGTATATGCACCACAGGAAAACGTAACACCAGTGAAAGAACTTAAGAGAATGTACAAAGAAATAGAAGAAAATGCTGAAATAGCGCAAAGAGAAAGACAGATGATAGTAGTGGTGGGGGATTTTAATTGCAAAATTGGAAAACATATAAAAGGGAACAATGAAACTGTCACAAAAGGAGGGAGACTACTGCTAAAGATGGTACTGAAAAACAACCTGGAAGTAGTAAATGCATCTAACAAAACTACAGGAATGTGGACAAGAACTCAAGGAAAACAGAGCTCAATCATAGATTATGTATTAGTAAGTCAAAGAGATGAAAATATAATCCAAGAATTACTAATTGATGAAGAAAAACAGTACCCAATATATAGAGATGACAACACAGAAGAAGATAATAAGAAAATATATACGGATCACAACACGATGATATTAAAATTGAAAGTAGGGAGTGAACTAAAATCAACAAAGAAAAGGAAAATGATGACAAAAAAGGCATACATGGAGTATAAGAATATACTGGATGAGAAGAAAGTTAGTGAAATGGTAAATGAGAACGTCAGTGTGCAAGAGAACTATGACCTCTGGAGTAGCAATATTGAAAAGGCCATTGATAAAGTCCATAGAGTGAGGAGGATTGGGAACAAGAGGAGAGATGAAAGAAACCTGATTAAAATGATAAAGAACCTAAGAATGGAGCTTAAGATGGAAAAAGAAGTACACAGAAGAGACCACTTAAAAAACAGAATAACAATAATAAAACAACAAATGGTAAAGTTAAAGGCAAAGATAAGAGGTGAAAGGATACGGAAAAGAGTACAGATGATTAGGCAACAAGATAGAATGGGGATTTGGAGAGTGAAGAGAGAGATGGATAGGAAAAATCAAGTACAGAAACAAATTGCAAACAATGAAGGGAAAGTCTTAATGGATGCAGAAGACATATTACAAGAATATAAACAATACTATGAAGAATTACTAACCCCAAAGAAGGCGAATACAGAAGAAGAAAAAGAAATTGAACTGAAAGTAGAAAGGCAGTTCCAAAAAATAGAGAAAGAAGCTAACAGCGAAAAAGAAAGAAAGGAAATAACAGTAGAAGAGGTATACGAAGCAGTGAGGCAAATGAAGATGAACAAGGCAGGGGATAAACAAGGTTGGAGGGCAGAATGGATTAAGTATGGAGGAGAGGAAATGATCAGAAGTATATGCCGGCTGTTTAACTTAATGGAGAAAGAACTAAATATACCAGAGCAATGGAGGGATATTATAATAAGATCAATAAATAAAACAGGTAAAGGAAATAAGTTGAAAGATACACAAAGAGGATTATTCATTACAAATGTGGTATCAAAAATATACGAAAAGACAAAGAAAATAAAACATCACGCCGTCTTTCAAAACATGTCGGAAATGCAGATGGCAGGGAGGAAACACAGATCGACGATGGACAATATTGTAATAATAAGCTCCATCATTGCAGAAAACAAAGAAAAGAAAAGACCAACATATTTGTTCTTCGGCGATGCCGAAAAATGTTTCGACAAGCTTTGGCTGAAGGACTGTGTGCTGGAATTGGCACGGCTGGGAGTCCCATCAATTGATGCGGTGATGCTATTCAAAATGAATAACGGAGCAAACATCATCATAAAAACGCCATTGGGAAGCACGGAGGAGATCAAAACGGGAGAAATTGTCCGACAAGGAACAGTATTTGGACCAATTTTTTGTTGTGCTTCAATGTCTCGAATAAATGACATTGGTGAGAAGGTGGTGGAGAAGTGTGGGACAGTGGAAGTAGGAATGCCCATATTTATGGATGACGTTAACACAACAACACACCAAGCGGATAATATACGAAAAGCAATCAGAAATTGCAGTCAGATGGAGATACAAAAGAAATACACATTTGGCCTAAATAAAACCAAGTATATGATAATAGATGAAGAGATGGGAGCAGAACAGAACATAGAAGAAAGTGTGGCAAAGGGAGTAGTACAGCGGATTAGTCAATACAAGTATGTGGGCATACATATTAATGAGTTGGGAAACTTAAACCTACATGTGGACAAAATGCAAGAAAGAGCAATGAATGAAATTAAAGAAATAATGGCAATGGGCTCCAATAGAGAGGTCGGTGATGAATGGTTAAGGGTTAGGCTGGAACTGTTTGAAAAGTGCTGGGTTCCAGCAATAACATACGGACTACACGCATGGACGATAACACCTAATGCTATTAAAGAAATGGAAAAAATACAAAGTAAATTCCTGAAAAAGTTATGCGAACTTCCGATAACAACTCCGACAGCTGCATTGTTTATGGAAACAGGAGTATGGCCAGTCACAGAAAAAATAGAATATCTAACAGCAATGTTGTACCATGAAATGATAACAAGCAAAGGAAGAGTGGCCACAAAAATAATTCAGGACCAACAACAAAAACAAATGCCATATACTATACCAACAAGGGTGTTTCAATTGATGAAATATATAGATTTAAAGTTTGAAGAAGTTGGTAAGCTAAAGAAGTCAAGATGGAAAAAGATGGTGAAAAAAGGTATAATTACCAAAATAGAAGAACGACTAAAAGAACAGATGAAAGACAAAACAAAATCACGGTTTGCTATCAAAGAGGGATGGGGAAGAAAAGACTACATCATGAAGCAAAGTGGGTACAATGCTACAGAGATCCTGAAGATAAGACTCAATATGGCTGAAACAAAATCAAACTTCAAAAGTCAATACAAAGACCTGCTGTGTCCAAGGTGCAAAAAAGAAAACGACACAACGGAGCATATTGTACAGTGTTACACACAGTTGGGAGGAGAGGAAATTGAGAAAAAAAGCACCAATAAATGGGACGTCATTGTGGAAGGATTTAGAAGATACAAGGAAGAAAAAGACACAGAAACAATAGTGGAGGGAATGCGGGAGGCATTGGTGGAAGTCAGCGATGGGCGATAAGATAGTACTTGTGGATGAAAGGACAAAGTGATTGTATCAATATAAGGGCAGTGGGTATGTGTCGGTGTTCGTATCGTTAAGCATCGATAACTGGGTAGCATCGATTTGAGCATTGCATTCGTTGAGCATTCGGGATAGCCGAGTGTTGGTGCCATTGACACTCCTATACTCCTATATATCTCATATCCCATTCCATTTCATCAATCTTGCCCATGTTATCAGGGTGCTGGTAGATCATTCATTCAAGTGTGTCATTTCTTGTGTGTGTGGGTATGGGATGGAATGGTATGTTGGTATGGTATGGTATGATGGTGTGACTGAGTATGGTATGGAATGGTATGGGGTGTTGGTATGTTATGTTGGGATGTTATGGTTTAGTCATATCCTCACCATCCCTACCGGCACCAAAATATATACTCCTATACTATACCTAGTTCTAAATGGCCTGGCACTCGGTCGGACGGGGTTGTTTTGTCTTGTCTTGTCTTGCTGTGAGTCTGGTCGTGCTGTGATTATGTAGCGATAGTACCCCACAAGCCTAGAAGCCAAGTCACGAAAGCAATCTCCTACAAGAGCTTCAAAGAACGAGTACAGAACGAAAGTATAATCAGAAGATAAACATCAACTGACCAAGAATAAGATGAAAATTATGAAAGAGAACCAAAGTCTTCTACACAATGATGACCAACTGACAAGATAAGAGGAGCAGGGATACAGCACCAGGGAGATCAGCATTGTAGTAAGAAGAAAATAGGAAGAACTATTAACAACTGCAGCAAAGTAGAAGGAGCAGGAGAAACAGAGTAGTAGGAATACAACAAAATACAACAACAAAATAGAAGGAAGAAGAAATAAGAAAGGAACAAGAAGGAAACCTGATAGAAGAGAAACCTACATAAAGGAACAGGAGAAGCAGAAGAGCAGGAATACAGCAGAGTAGAAGGAACAGGAAAAACTTGATTATAAGAAAACAACCACTCCACAACCACTCCACAATACACTCAACAACACACATGAAACCCTACCACCCGATTACCTTAACCACTAACCCTAACACTTATAGCGAAAAGAAGAGATTAGCACAGCAAAGGAAAGATAATCGACGAAATTAGAGGGAGATGATCGAACTTAGTTGATGCATCCAGAAAGAAATTTCTGAAAAAACCCTCAGTGAAGAAAATCGCAAATCGCAATCGCAATGAAAATTATGTATACTCCTGATCTACAGACACATATCTTTTCAGAAATAAAAATAGGATCATAGCAACAAACAAAAAGTCATAGCTCCGTCAATTAATTTTCTTGCAAAATAAACATTTAATATTTATAAACATTCCACATCAATCTAATCTAGTGTTATGTGCCCACTGGGTTCGAATAACATACATCGCGCAATTTATCAAAATTACAGTTAATACCCCTCGCGATTATTTGTTAACTCAAAATTGAATTTCATAACTCAAATTATACCAGACCCTAACAATAAAGTAGAGATGTTCGGTGAGACTCGCAGTGGCAATCCTGCGGGTTTTTCATGTGTTAAAATTAAATTTTTAGAGGGATTATATATATATATATATCATGTGATTTGGAACAACTGGAAAAATCTTACAGAAAATATTAAATTGCAACCGAAAAAGATAATGGAAATTTCAATACGTTTTTTTGGATGTTCGGTAAAATTACATTGTTTGGAAGATGAGAGCCTAATTTTATGTAGAAAAAGTAGTTAGGGGCGATCAATTTTATTAGGTCACTAATTATAATTTTATTCCTCAGGAAACTAAGAAAAAATCAGGAAGTGAGTTGGAAGTCATGACCGAATCGATGAATAAGCTGAAAGAAAGAATTACGGAGGTGAGATCCATATTCTGTTTTTAGTTAGTTCCAATGACTATTTTTTAGGAATGATGTAATTTTCAATTTTACACTGTCATGCTTATGATAAATAAGGTTTGTTGAAATTCATTTACTCTAGCATATCCTTAACATTTCCATTTGTCGTGAT
>JAUKWD010000069.1:0-12021 GCA_032356645.1 Aegina citrea | reverse complement strand
TTCCTTTCACTGATGATAAAACCCTGCACAATTCAATTCAATTCAATTCAAACCTATGAACGGATTCTGAGATCTAGATCGGACGGACGGACGGACGGACAAGAGTGAATTCGTAGGTCCCAATTCCGCTCCGCGGGGGACCATAAATTGATAGTGCAGATTTTTTGTCTCAAAATGTAAAATTTCGTACTTTTGAGGGTCAAAATGTAGAACATACTGACTGACAGGTTGTACTACACTACAGAGTTAGTGATAGCAGAACAACCTATGTGGATATGCTTCTTGTAAAAACAAGCTAATTTGGGCTATTTTGGCAAAATCAAGCCGTCCTTCCAGTGGTCCCCCGCCCTCTTCCCAACCAAAGAGTAAGAAAACAAGACACAGTCTTGATTGGTTCCACAGAAAGATTAATTTTCACCGACCGTCAAGAGAATACGGCACTATCAGGTAAGTCTGAATGCAAATTTTCAGCCAAATTGGACAAGGTTAAAACTAATTTCCACCCACTTACTGGTGGGCGTGGCACTTTTGACCCCCCTAAAGAGGGTCAAGGAACCAACATTTCCAAAAAAAATATTCGGAAATTAAATCAGCAATATTAAGGTTGTCTAAATGCAAAGTTTTAGCCAAATCGGAAAAAGTTCCAATTTGCACCCATGGGAGTGGGCGTGGCACTTCCGGTCAAGGAACCCAATTTTTCAAAAAATATTTTCTGAAATGAAATCTGCACTATCAATTTAGTCTAAATGCAAATTTTCAGAAAATTCAAACCAAATTAAAATTTTCACCATTTTTGGAGGAGATTTTTTTAATTTTTGTCACTATTTTAGTTTTACAAATGTACAAGTTTGTGCAAAAATTCAGAAAAATCCTATGAACGGATTCTGAGATCTAGGACGCACAAACGGGACTGAAATCATAGGTCCCGCTCGACTCCGGGACCAACAAGCCCAAACTTCGAGTATTTTTGACCAAAAAGGGCAAATTTTTAAAGTTTACCTTTTTTACTTTTACGAAACAAACAGTCACTTTTTACAGTTATTAAAGATGGCTTCATGCAGAAAATCAGAAAAAAATCTGATGCGCTAATTTTTCAGGAAATGAAAACACACGAACACATTTTAATGCATAAGTCTCTTCGACAATATACCGAGAGACCAAGAAAGAGCCAGTATTTGAGAAAAAATAGGACAGAACAAGTGTTTTGAGCAAAAATTATTGAATTGAAAACATGAATATTCGACCAAACTTGGAAATAATACAATTTGGGCCTTTACAAATTCCCAACTCGCAAAAAAAATAAACGGCACCAACGATAGGATCAAAATTATAGGTACAGTACAGAAACAGAAGTCTCATGACTTCCGGGGAACCAAGTATTTTTTATATTTAATGATACTAATTACCTTTATCAAAGGACTCATTCTGAATGTTGCCAGAATGGATAATTAGTTGCTGAATTTGGGAATTCTGAATGCCAACATTGACATGTTCTTGCGTGTAAGAAATTGCATCTAGAATGGATTACAATATTATTATAACCTATTTTCAGATCTTGTCATTTCTATTCATGATACCCCAGATAATTTCACTTCTGTAGGGAATTTAATTAACAGATTCTGAGATTTAATGGCTCAGAATGGGCAATATTTGACCAAAACCCCTCCAAAATAGCCAAAAATATTTGTGCAAGAACATTCACTAGGCAATACTAGTAATCATCAATTGAGTTTCTATACCAACAAGTATACCTTGCGATAGCCACCCGCCCGCTTCCAATCCACTGTTTTGAATACCCCTAAAATAACCTGAAGAGAATTGAAATACCTTTAAAACTATTGAGATTTTAATTTATTTTTTTAGGAAACAATCAGATATATATTTTTTTCATTGCAATGGTTGGTTCCAAAATCCATGAAAATAGCTATTTCAACAGTATTTTTACCTCACGTTATCCCATGAAATAAAAAAATACGTTAAAAACTCATTGTATTTTACTATTATAAGGAATAAAAACAAGTTAGCAATACTGGAGTCTCTCGTAAAAGACTTGATCAAGCGATTGTGAGGTTTTATAGATTTTATTGCTATCAAGAGGAAGACAAGATAATATCAGAAGGTTTGATAGCAACTTTAAACCAAAATCACTGAAATACAACAACTTTAACATTACCTTCCGGAATTTTCTGAAAAACAATAAAAAATACACAAATTATACTCAAAAGTGTTGGAATATCATTACATTTCATTACTTTCAGGGAAAAAGTAAAGTCGTAGGGGATGTTTGAGGCACCATGTGTCAAAAAAGTCTTCAAAACTGATTTTTTTACACAACATGACCCCCATGATATAAAATCAGGATTTCTGTCATAATTAGGTCAACAAATGTAGAACAAGACAGCAATGCTGGGTCTTTCGGCAATGTTTTGCGAAAAACGTCAATTACCATGAGGTTAAACACCACATGGCCATGTTCACACAACAGAACCCCCTGAAATGGGTCAGAATTTGGTCACACGGGACTGTTGGAAATGGAAATGTTAAAGAAATGCTTGAGTAAACATAAAAACTTTTCACAAAGGTTCACATTCATCAATCAATAAAAATATCAATGTTGAGCCATTATTGTCCATTTTACCCAACATGACCAGCTGAAAGGGACACAAATCTTGTCGCCAAGACAAATGAGATATTAAACAATTACTTGACTAAACGTATTTCATATGAAAAATATAAGAAAGGTTTCAATTCATAATTAAGTCCAACGATGGACTTTTCGAATGCATTCGACTGCTTACCTCAAATTATTAATAAAAAAAACTAGCTACATACGAAATGGAACGGCAAACGTAAGAATTAATACACAGCTATCTTAAAAAGAGAAAAGAGACAGTTAGTATTAATATAAAGGAAATCTGAGTATGTTCCTGGAGATTTTGGCTGGTGTAACGCAGGGTTCAATTCTTGACATCCCCTTCTTTGGTCACTTTTTTTTTACAGAATCACCCATTTTGCGGAAAAAAGTTATTCCTGAATTTCACCCATAAGTTAGGGGGTTTTCCACTATTCACAAGCAAGAAAAACTGACACTTCCTCAAGCCACCACCTCCCCCCCCGCCCCGCTTAAATTGATCTCCCTGAAAATCCCCGAAATTTCACTATTTATGGGCCAAATGTTGTATTTTTCCATAAATGTTTGAACACACATATGCATCACTGCAATATTGCCATTATAGGTAGTTATTACTTTTAGATGGGAACAAAAAAACGTTAAAAACATTATAACTTTTGCAAAAACAGAAATGCTGCATTAAAAAGCTCACAGCAGTGTACCCCGTCACTTATTTCTACGCCACCATCATCGAAATCATCGGATTCCATCTGAGGGTGAGATGGATGAAACAGACAGCTCTTGTTCTTTTTGTTGTGTCCCTTTTGTTTGCAAGGACTTCAGTAACTTCAGTTTTAGTTGGTATTATGCGGCGTATTATGAGGGGATTTTGGATTTTTTTTACCCCACCCTCGAAAATTTTGGCCCCACCCCCAGGAGAATTGAACGCCGCATTATGCAGTGAAGAAACTCAAACTGCTTTGAGCGCATATGATGGAGAATGCTCCGAAATGGATGCTCATCGAGGTTTGTGTCGCTTGTCTCGTACAACTTGGTGCGCTTTTTCAAGTGTTCTCCGGCATTGCAGTTGAAATGACCGTAGTCCCAGTTGAATACGCTCGCATACAATTCCATGAGATCACCGAGATGAGTTCTTAGGTAATGCTAGTAGGGCATCCCCCCCAGTCGAAGAGGAACTTGTGTGATACAATAACTTTTGGACGTATTTCTCTTCCCGCTGCTGGAAATTGCCTATGCGTACATGATCGACATCAACTGCGTTGAATGGTTGGAAAATTTAAATGGTTAAGTTAGGTCATGATGCAAGAACTATACACCTGTTCATGAGATTTTGTTATATAAAATCTGTAAAACAAAAATGATTGCCCTTAATGACTTAATTTGGGGAATTTTAAAGGGATATGTTTTAAAAAAAATATTGAAAATGTTTGTTTATCTACTCTCAAGTACGTATACGTTTTGCGAAAAAAAACATTTGACACTTTTTTATCAACAAACAAATGATTGAAACAAATATGTTTTCAAAACTCGACAAGAGAAATAAAGAATAACTTTTCTTTTAAACCTCTTCCCTTTTTATAATTATAATAAACACAAGAGTATTTAAACTAATTCTGAATCCACTATATTGATTTTTATAAATGTTGAGCATCCATAAAATAACATTTATTTTATTTCTGACCATTACTTTTTATGAAGTATACACAATAATACATGAACAAAATTGAAATTAATAACGGGGACCATGTTGCAAGGCGATTTTTGGTAGGAGTTATTTATGATTTAAACTTATTTATTTATATTGATATATGCTGATCGACCTCTCTGTCGATAGAACTCGTGGATTCATGTCTGTTGGTAAACGATAATTTAAAAATACATATTATATTTATATTTGTAATCATTTTTAGGGGGTTAGTGTACCTTGCTAGATCAGCCAATCTCTCAGCGCCAAAATATTTCGCAACTTCAGGCATTGCTCCGACTCCCATGTCTGTCTCTTCATCACCACGTCTAGGAAAGCGTCGATTTGTTCGAATATCTTGCAATAATTTACGATCATTTTGAGTGTTTCCGAGCTGTCGTAGTGGTTCTTCGTGCTGTGGGTGATTTTGGGTCATACGAAAAAGATTTATTAAATATTTATGTCGAGGGGAGCAGGGTTTGTGCCAGGGTGTTGGTGGTGGGGACTCGGTAAATTTACGTTGTAGGCTGGTGTGTGTGTGGGGGGAGGGATAATTCTGAATGGGGGGACTAGGCCAAGGACTAGCCCCCCCCCACTTGAACAAACCCTAGGGAGGGTAGTTTTTTTCTTAAGGCTTTTGCTGTTGATGAGCTATAAAGCTGAAAATTAACCAAGTTGGAGTACAAATAGTGGCAAAACATAATTATAGACAAAAATGTGATTTTTGCCTTTTTTTCCAAATTGGTGGCCATTTTTCTAAAAAAGTCGTGAATTTTAGGGGCTTTTTCAGGCTCTTTCTGGAGCTATGGTTCTCCGATTGGGCTGAAATCTTCACCAGACCTTTGTGTAATGAGTATCTAAACCCGATCAGAGGCTTTTTTTAAGTTTTAATTTTTTACTACAATGGCGGCCATTTTAAATCCACAATGGCGGCTATTTTGTATTAAAATTGGTCGCCATTATGGAAAAAAAATTAATTTAAAAAAAGTTACTTACAGGTTTACTCACAGAACGGTCAGGTCAAGATTTCAGCCCAATTGGATGCCAACTTCTTGAGAAAATCCATTTTTTTCTGAAATGACTCAACTTATATATCGCTTGTGGTGAAAAACGAAAAACGGAATAAAATTTAAAGATTCATGTGAATAATTAAACTCGGAAGCATGACCATAGGATATCCGTCCGTCCGTCCGTTCCTCCGAACTAGATCTCTGAATCCGTTCATGGGTTTTTTCTGTGTTTTTGCACAACATTGCAGCATAATAAGCGTACGGAAGTGACATTTTCGCTTTTTTCTCAAAAATCTGTTTTTCACCATTTTGGCCCATTTTCTTTTTCTCCAAAAACGGCCATTTTGACCCAAACATTGTAATTTTGACCTATTGCTCTAAATCCGGTCGTCGGATTTTGCTAATTTTTCTTATAGGAACTAAATTTGTGGTCTATTACGATAATTGCCCAGTGACAGTTCTGAGACAGTTCTATTTCACCCATTTTTAGCCCAGGTATGGCTAAAAAATACCGTTTTGAGCATTTTTTGTCTCAATCAGTTTATAGGATTTTGCTAAACTGCATTTTTGGTCTATTGCTATTGTTTAAAAGTTGCTATTTTGACCCAAACAATTGACACTTTGATCCAATTTTTCCATTCAAAACCGCTTTTTCTGAGAAACTTTGCGTTTAACTTTTCTGATTTTTTGGAGGGGACGCGCGTAAGGCACACTTGCTTATATTTGTGTTATTATTACGGTTTATAGAGTACATGTATAATATATTTATGAAGGCAATATTTTATGAAATTTGATAATAAATTGCCACTTGTGGTATCAAACTTTTTGTGATTTATTATATTATTTACCTAGTTCGGACAATTCATCTTAGTGCTCTTGACAGTGCAGCTTGATCATTGGTCGACTCTCCGAACCCCTCCACAGCGTTGACAAGATATGTCCATACGGACAGTTCAACATATCCTTCGTGTTCATCACCGAAAATGATGTCTGCTCCGTTGGATAACGACTCGCAGCTCTGAAATAATCGCCTGTTTCTCGCAGGAAGATTAACGGCGTTGTATATCAAACAGTGCATTTGATTTCACTATTGATTTCTCGGTTGTGCTGTTGTTGAGTGTGTCCGTGCTGCTGTTGAGTTGATCTACGTACGTGCCTATCTGATCGAAAAGTGTCTCGTATTCTGGAGGCCAAAGAATCGATAGCCATTTAGCTTGCCTTTGGCAGACGAGTTTAGGAAAGCCAATGTTTTTCTCAGGCTGGTTGTTGGATTTGTGGCAGTGATTTGCCATTTTTCGTCAATGTCGCATTTGAATAGCGGATACCCGCCTACAGATTTGGAAATCGAGCATGTAAGTTTGCGTCACGTCGCGTCCGTTATTCGGCATAACTTCGCGTCTCGCTGTGTAGCCATCAGTGAACGTTATTTGTGGCTTTTCCCAGCCCTCTGCGATCTCGCCATTTTCATCTTGTACAAGCTCACCGATGGTTTGGATGTCGAATCGATGTGAGATGAGGTGCGGTTTGACCATCTCAATGAATTATATAATGATCAATCCAATATTATGTCAAAAATGTTCCAATATGCCTATTTTATATCAATTTTTGAAACAAATGTTCACCGCATAACTAATGCACTACTACTACTACTACTAAAGGTTTTCATTATAGTCTGTGTTGAAAGGGAATCACCCCGTATTTAAACATTCACTGAACGAAAGCTTTTTTAGCAAGCAAACCTGCTCAATCAGCACTCGTCGAGCGATTTACTTATTTTTCACCACCGATCTATTGTTTTTCGGGTTTTGATTCGCTCAATGAGCCCATCAAGCGCTCATTGAGTGACTCGTTTTGGTTATACCAAACCTAAAAATCATGTAATGTACATAAAAGACTTTATTACATTACAATATTTCATTGTATTGCAAATATACATTGAACGGGAAAGTGGAAATAATAGATTTAGTATATTTCTAACTTGCTGCTAAACCACGAACATTATGTATACAAAAAAATATTTAAAGTTGACTCTTTCACCTCAGATATTTTTAAGTTGTACAATTCAGGGTCAGCGATGTTTTCTTTGTTCTATTGTTTAGCATTGTTATAAGAATTGTTTCAAAAGATGAGTTAAATATTTGGATATGATGTTTTTAGTGATGTATAGCTTCATGAATATGACATATTACGTGTCATATGCAATTTATATGGGAATATTAAAGAAATACAAAGCTGATGGATATTGCAGTTACAGAATGCTTGCGATCGAGGAGGTTTGTTAAATTGTTCACAATTGATGTAAACTGTTATCTGGGAAGGGGTCATTGAAAGTTGACAGAGTGTTTTGTTCTGATAAAAAAAATGTTCGCGTCAATTGTGAATGATCTTAATACAGATTTTAATTGCTTTTTGGTTTGTTCCTGTGTCTGATCTAGATCTCAAAAGTTACTCATAGGATTTTTGGTCTCGAGAAATCTCGGAGACCTATGGATTCCTGCTTGTTCGTCCGTAGATACGTACGTACGGATGTAGTAGTGGAGGTGGTAATAAAATTATTTTGAGGGTTTTTGAGTGCAAAACGGTAAAATTACCCCCCCTACAATTACTTCGATGAGAGTACTTACGTATATGACCCAAATTTTGGCGGTCAGCCTCGAGTTTTAAAGCCAATTGGCCGTTTTTGGCCTCGAGATTCTTAACATAATTCTGAATAATGTGTTTCTTCTAAATAATCTTTTGGAATTTGAGTTAAAAAAAACCCTAAAAATTTAGCCAAAATCAAATCATCGACCAAGAAACTGGGTTTCTAATAATAATAAAAACGTTTTACTATAAATATTGTGTGGGTTGCATAGCGTGTTGCTTAAATTTAAGATCAAAAGTTAAGTATAAGAAGTTCCAAGAAATATGTCGTAAAACTATAGGGGCTTTTTAGCGCTATATTTGTGTATTAAATTGTGATAACATTGTTTTAGATACATTCATGCAAACTTTTCAGAAATTTTGAAATCCTCCTGATTTTGTAAATGGAATTTTACAAAGGATGATATCGAATGTTATTAAAATCCTTTAAACGTAAATAAAGGAGATACATAATTATCTTCGCAACAATATTTGTTCTGTCAATTATGTACGAATACTGCAAGCAACGAGTCACATGTGAGAAACTGGTCTTGTACGAGAAACGGGTCCCGTACGAGAAAGTACGAGAAAGGCTCCTTTTTTCCGCCCAGAACAAGAACGATAGGAAAGGAACCCGAGACAGCTCTCAAATCTGTAAATTAATGTATATGAACATGTCAACGCTTCTTTGATGGTACACCTTTTTCTGTACAGAACATGTTTTTTACTAAGACAAGCAGAATATTAAAAAAAATCATTGCAACTACCGTATTTCATTGAAAAAGCCCCACTCACAAAAGAGCCCGCCTCGAATAAGCCCACAGTGTTTATTGAGTATGTATGACTGAGCTATTGTTTACGGCTGGGTTCATGGATGGGGTTTGAAAAATGTATATACGCCAATGGGTGGGGTAATTTGGAAAAATGTACGTACATGAGAGGGTTTTTAAATTCAAAATATTCGAAAAAAATTGAATAGGTAAAAGTTGGTATTTGGATGGGTTGATGTCAGACAAATGGTACATGGGTGGGTGGGTTCCCAAACGTTGAGATTGATCATAATTATCCATCCAAATACTAAGTACCCCCCCCCCTCCCCGGGTGTTTACGATTCTCAAAATATAAACCCTAATTGAAAAATCTAAAATTGTCATAATTGCGTTAAAACTGATAAAAAAAATTAAATGTGTTCAAAATATTCCACGTTTTGACCCTTATCGATGAAAGAAAGTGAAGGTCTGGTGCAAATGTAAGCCCAATCGGACCACGATAGCTCCTCCAAACACGTCATCCTGAAAAGTCACCCAAAAAGTCATCCTGAGAAATTACGAGATATTGCGCTATAAAGTCACGCGACACATTTTTTCACCAATAACGCCAAAATATATAGAATATTTCGAGCAAATCTCAATTTGTTATCAAGTTATTATTTGTATTCCCTGGGGGCCAACTAAAACCCTAAAATAAATTATTTGCAGGTGTTTAGAGCTCCATAATATAGGGCTATTTAAGGACAAACTTCTCAATTTTCCCATATAACTTATGAGCCGTGATAAAAAAATGATTCCGTAAAAAGCGCTGAATTAACAAAGGGCAAGGCTATATCATTCTTTTTTTGTCAACTTTTATAAAAAATTACCCTCTCAAAGGTAAAAAAATCTGGTCATACAAATGGAAATGTTGAACAATTACTTGACTAAACATTTCATCAAATATAAAAAGGTTTCCATTCATAATTAAGTCAAAACCTCCAAGAAATGTTAATTTTCATCCCTTTTTTGCAATTCTTATAAACCATGATCTAGGGAGTCGCATGGGACATTCAGTTACGCGATGATTATAAGAGCAGTAAGTGCACGTAACTTTGCACGAAGATTTCCTATGACAGAATTTTTCCGTATGGCCAAAACCAGTGCAATGCAAACATTGATGAATAAATAAATTATCGGTACAAATACATTTCGCACAATCAATATACAAGCACCCTTGTTTCATGATCAATGATCGAATTGTTGGACTACACACAAATATTGCTTTTTTCGTAAAATCTCTATCATTTTTTGCAAATACAAGGTTAAAACTTTCGTCAGCGTTTTCCAATTTTTCCCGAATAAAGTCATTTTGTTCCAGAATAATATTCTTAATTTGATTATCTGGAATAGCACTATCAATATTGGTAATAGATATTTTTGGAAGCTTTTTAGTTGGATATTTTGGTGTAAGTTTGAGATTGGTTTTATTTTGTTCCAGAATAGCTTTAGTTTTTTCCAAGTCCGCTTTGCTTGGGCAACTAATTAAAATACCTCCAGTTTTTGTCGGAGCTATATCGTTGATTCGTATCTTTTGTGATTTGACATCAACGAGTTTCTTGATTTGTTCCTTTTTCTGCCCGAATATATTTTGATCCAGTTTTTCTGATTTTTGTTCCCCTTCTAGAAGAAGTATATGCGAAGATTCGACGACAGGTTCGACCCGTCCCTTAGTGATGGTTGGAATTTTGAGATCAAACGGATTTTTCCTCACAACATCAGAATAAGATATTGATTTATCACATTTTTCTTTTCGTTTTGATGTTACCTCAACCCAGGGAGCCGTATTTTCACCCAAATCAAGAAATTCATTAGGAAGAGATTCCGATGAAGTACCAGATGTCACATTTTGAGAGGAATTTACGGCTTCTTTTTGAAGATTTATAATAAAATTGTCTTTTTGTTCAAGTTTTTCGTGATTTTGTTCTTCGGATTGAAGAACAGAATTTTTTGACTCAATAAGATCGCGTTGTAATTTAATGATTTCTTCATTCTTTTCCTGATTTTCATCTTGTTTTTGAATAACACCGTGTAAGAAATCAATATGAATTTTTTCTAGTGATGATAAAAAGTTTTTTAGAGTATTTTTAGTTGCTTCATTTAATCGAACGCATTTTAGCTCAGATACATACGCACTAAATATTTTCATTTTAGCACTATATTCAATTGAAATATCTGTCAAACCGCGGATTCCATTGCCGGAGACAATGGGATCAGCGGAAGGAACAGAGGATGTCGGCGTTGCAGAAGAATCTAAAGAAGCACCTATATCGGAGGCAGCTTGGACTAAGACCTGATCTGAAGCATCGGGATCTGAAATGGAGGCGGCTTGGACAAAGATCGCATCCGGTGCGTCAACTTCAAGAACAATAACTGGCGCTGTGGCAACGGGTGCTGTGGCTGGCGCTTTCACCAATGCCAAAAGCTGCGCGATGGTAACATCTTCGGCATTATTTGGCGGTACGCCTTGATTGTTGGCTGCAAAGATCAATCGTGCTACCTCGTTTAAATCGTTTTGTGTTACCTCTAACGTCATGCTGACGTTATAAATAAACACTTTGTGAATAATATAATTTAATAAAAATGTGAATTATGAACAACAAACCCGAAATTTTAGCGAGGTTCAAATATATAAAACTAAAACAAGTTAAACGGCAAAAATACTAATATAACAAGCAAATCGCGTCAAAATGACGTCAACAAATATTATAATATAAGTAGAATCAACGTCAACGGGATGACGTCGAATCAAATGTCACGTGAAAAAAACAAACAATATTAGCAAAAAAGTATACGCTATGAAGACCGATGGTATATAATATAATAAATATGTAATATAATAAGTAGAATCAACGTCAACTGGATGACGTCGAAACAAATGTCACGTGAAAAATAAACAATATTAGCAAAAACAAAATTTGAAGAAAGATTTAAGAAGGCCGTCTAACAAGGCCACGAGGAAAACTTATATATAACGAATTACTTGTTAGAAGAACCACATATACCATAAACCATATACCATTAAAACATAAATATTGAAATCAAATCAATCCAATTCGAAAATAGGCGGAGCAACGAAAACACGTCTTACTCCATGCGCACCAACTGCCAACTCATAATCTCTATAAACAGCTACCACGCGCGCGCAGTTGTTTTTGATTGACACTTGTTCGGACGGACTCTCCTGTCTAGAGGATTTTATGAACAAATTATGAGTAGGACAAATTATGAGTAGGATCCGGTAGGATCGAATCTCGACAATTT
>JAUKWD010000068.1:0-12298 GCA_032356645.1 Aegina citrea | reverse complement strand
CGCGTGTAGACGAGCGGTTCCCGCGTAAATCCATATTTCATTTTTTCACCACAAGCGATATATAACACGACCCATTTTTCATATCTCGAGAACTCTTGGTCCGATTGATCTGAAATTTGGACCAGTTATTCGTCTTAATGAGCTCATTCATTGAGGCAAATTTCAAGGTCTAAGGAGCACTAGAAGTTGATTAATATTATTTTTTAATTTTCAAAATGGCGGACTTCAACGCGCGTTCACAAAAAATGCTACGCCCCCCCAAAATTTTTTTTACCTAAAAATGAATCTTTAACATGTATATATTCAATCTAGTAAATAAAATTGCTGGACAAATGGTTACAAGCAAAGAAAAAAGATTAATATGTAAAATGTAATTTGTATTACAATATTTTTCTTAATTTCAATAATGACTACTAAGAACAGGGATGGGTTTACAATTAATAACCTATGACATTGAACAATTTAAAAAAAAATTACAATCCATTTAAAAAACTAAACTCAAGATTTTTAATCAAAACAACAACAAAAACTGTCTATCATTTTTCTATTGATTTTGTTTATTCTGTAGATAAGTTTTGTGTATTTTCGTCAAAATCGTATGCTTATTCAATAACTTTCATAATTTATGATTATTTATCAAGCTTGTTCATCAATATAAGAGAGGAATACTTTACTGTATGTTCAATGCCATGAATTAAAACGTGTATTATAATGTTAGTTACAAACGTTCCTTAAAAACGTGACAGATATCCTGGTGCTCATCGAAAATGAGTGTGGAGCGTTTGCCTTCCCGTGGAACATTCATCTTGTAGAAGACAGAATCTGAAGATTAAAATTAAATTGGATGTTACTATGCAATGTTAACACTAACAATGAAACATTATTTTACGTTAGTCATGCAATCATATTTGAAATATATAAATATAACTCAAGTTTAAAGACATAAAATAGTAGTTTTCTATTCTACACTAGTTAAATAAAAATACTAATATTAGGAGAAAAAAGTTTTCTTTGATCATCGTGTTTTGGATTTAGCAACATTTATTTCGATCCAGTTTTTCCTGGGATATGTACATTACTATTTCACATCTTTTTTATTAGGGATAATAATGTGTTTACCTTCAGACACCCAAGCTTTATCTTCTTTGCCATTTATGTTCATATGAGGCCATACAAACTTCTCGCTTGTCGAGATTGATGGATGGAGGAATGTAGCTTCGAGTAATTCCTCTTCCTTGTCATATTGGAGGAACTGGGCTGGATACCAGAAACTCCCCATGTCCACTGCTATCCATTCATCTTTCTTGAGATCAGGAACCTGATTGGAAATAATACACTATTCATCATGTAATTTATGATGAATATCAGTGTTTTCCATGGGTTAGTTGGGACTATTCATAAAGGGTTGATACCCTTTGGATGTTTTGTAACCTTGGGAGTGTGTAAAGTGAGAGTTGTAAGTAAATCATATCATTTTGTTTCAAAAACAATCTGTAAATTGAGCAAGTTTCCCATGTCCATTGGCTATGTACATTCCAATTTTCGTGTCGAATGTAAGATGGTCGTTTATACGCATCTATAATTTTGAAGTTACCTGTTCTCTATGCCAATTGCTGTTCAATTGCGAACAATCGGGGTCAATTATATTTTCTATTATTTTTAATTGGTTTATCTATTCGCTATGCAAATATTATATGTGTCATAGAACATAAACATGTGAAAAGATCCATGTTACTAAGTGTAGTTGAACTATCAGAAGCGTAAACAAAATCAGATTTTTTCACAGCTTTAACGTGTATTAATTATGTGCATGAGCAAGAAGAACAAATCATGATTTGCCGTTTTGAAGCCAAACCCCATACATATATTTTAATCAAGATATAGCTAATATTTGCAGACGAACATAATAATTATCTATTGTTTTGTGACCTAGCCATGGGATAAAACAAACTTATCCACTTTGCTTTGGCTTGTGCGATATTTCTCCACTTGTATGAATATTTCTTCCTATCTCACTCATGGTATGGCATGCAATATGTTGCTTTATACCATTTTGCATGACAAAAAAAGGCAGCAAAAGGTATGCTTGTGGAAATGAAAACCTTGGATATGCTTGTACTGGTTGTTAAATGATAATATTTAATTTCTATGGATACTCACAATATTCAGCTGATGAAGAATATCCACGGCAACATTATTTGATAGTGCATTGTCAACCAATTCATCTTGTACTTCATCTTCCGAACCACTGTCATCATCAACAGCTTCTTCATCCGCTTCTGCTTGATGAATGGGAGCATCTTGAGCTTGATCTTTCGCCTTACTCGCATTACGCCTGGTGAAGAAACTTGCGATCGATGTCTCTGGTAATAGTTCGATTGTTTCAAATTCATTGCGCATCTGTTCCAATGCCTTCTTTGCAGTGCACTTCTTGTGTGTTCGTTCACCGTCATCAAATAGGTTCTGTAGAAACTTTTTCTGTTTCTCTGTATACCTTCGGAATACTCTGTTTGGCTTGATTGCCCAGCCCATCGGAAGAATTGGGTAATAATGCTCTTCATTGCTGGTACTTGGAACAGACTGTTGTTGATGATGAGTGACTCTCTCAACCTGGAACATCTCAACCCATCTATCTTTCACTTTGAGAAGTTGTGTTGCATCTTTTTTGCAATATTCGTGTTGCTCAAAGTCCAAGTGATACTGGAGTTCTTCGCACGATTTCATGGATTTTACACACATCTCATCTGTACAGTACACAACTGTCAAGTTTGCGGATGGATTTCTCTTACCTTGCCCTAATGATGTTATATTGTCTCTGAATGGTATAATCACTGAATATGGTGGTGCAACAGGGCAGTGTGGTAATACACAAACCTTTCCTTCTCCGATTTTGTAGTATCGCCAAACTCTACACATCATTTTTCCATCATCTTTGTAATACTTAAAATGATGAAGTTGGGTAATATTTGGAATAGATCGCTTTTTCCCCTTTTCCCCCTTTTCGATGTCCATAACATTTGTATTGAAGCCACATAGTGCTGTTGCATGTTGAAGTGCTTCATTCATTTCGCAAGCAGTAGTAATATTGTGGCCTTGATTGACGTAGTAGTTCATTTGACGCTTGGCTGTTGCACTATCACGATCGCACTGATCTTTCCCTGAGGAGTTTGTAATTTGTTTTATTGTATTTTCTATCGGGTCTGAAAACAACTTGAAATTACCAGGCCTGTCTCAAAGAATTTGTTTGTAAAATTGTGGCTTTGCAAACAAAGTAATAAAATAAAATCATGCATTTATGATTATTTTGAATTTTAGAGATTTTAACATGTGTACCATGGTTTTTAAAGATTGATTTCCATAAATAGTATAAAGACAATGTATTCAATTATATCACATTGGTGGTAATTTAAAAAAATGTTAGGGGAAATCCTTTCCATGGAAGCATCACGCAGGTCATCATAGATCTCTTCTTATTCAATCTCCACATTAATGGAATTCCTCCCCAATGGAAGTGTACATGTATGTTTACCTGCTTGCCGCTCATTGAATGTTGTCTCGACGAATACGTGACCAGTGTTTGCTTCTGGCCATACTGACTTCCATGCAATTAGGATATCATTGTGATAGCATCCAGCATTGTCAGATTTATCGACTACAAACGTTAGATGAGGATAATCCTTTCTAAGTTGTTGCAAACACTCTTGGTATATTGCAATCACTGCTGCTGCTCCCTGTGGTGACTTCCCAATAAATGTGATATAGGTTTTCTTCACCAACTTATCACCGCTTTTGAACAGTACACACATCACGTGCATCCCGTTTCCTGATTTGCCAAACCAATCCGACATAGCTTCCCGGTACTTTTGAGCCAGAAACTTCATCGCAAAGTCGTTGATTATCAGGCATGTTTGATCATCTAGATTGTCGAGTATATCTCGCTTGTGTTGTTCTTGATTGATCACAGTCAGGATATGCCCTTTCCAAATTCTGATTTTATCTGATGCATCATTTACATCGTATATCATTAAGTCCTTTTCTCTTTTCTCTGCAATCTCACATACATCGGCTAGATTAGAAGCTTCCGTAAGAGCCGATTTCAACGCTTCGCAGTCATCACAGTATTTTGAATGCTGGTGATCACATTTCTCCTGTAGGTGAATAGAGTTTTTTAGTTTGCATCTTGTAAAAGTACTCCATCCAACAGACGTGATTCCAATGCATTGAATGGTGGATATTATGTCAAGTAAAAGGAATTTGAAATTAATTTTGAAAAAATATTTCTTCACACAGATTTAAAAAAAGTATTACGATGATTTTTCAGCAAAAATACCTTGATTCTATTTTATTCTAGATCAATTTTAAAGTTGTGCATTCATGCTAAACTTTTTAAACAGTCTGTCTCAGAACGGAATGAGGTCTCACTACCTAAGCTTCATCCGGAAATATCAATTTAAACTTATTAATAGCCCAGCCTCAACTCTAAAATATTGCAACATTAAGTTTTGCTCTAAAATGCTAGAATTTTTGTTATAATCTCACTAGAAAAACAATTCCAAAATAATTACCTGAAATTCAATGAACTTTGGATCTGATAAAGCATATTTGCGACAGTGGTCTGGAACATCCGATTCCAAATTCATGCAGTTTGTCTTGTATTCTCCTTTAATATATCTTTTTCCATTGCGCAAATTCTTGCATACAAGATCAATTCGGTCGGAAAGTGTTGCATCTTTCTGTTTGATTTGACTTAGTACACGTAACATTTTTTCAAATGCATCAGCTCCTTCTGCCGCAACATTGTCCAGTCCTGTAATATTTTTTTTGTAAATTAATGTGATACACAGCAGGGTTTTTATTAGGCCTTCTACCTGGAGGGGAAAAATTCCTGGCCGAAAGATCCATGAACTCAAAAAAGAGGTTTTCTAAAAGTCTTCAACATTATCAAAAAAATTCTGGAGGACATAGACTGGACATATCCTATTTTTGATTGGGTAACCCCATCTTCTCAAATTTCCGTTTTAGTAATAGTTTGCATTTTAGGAGAGCTTCTTGTGTTTATTTTGGCTCTGAGAAGCCCCAGACAAAAAGCTGTCGGAAAGAAATAGTCCCGAAGCTGCGGTGTAATAAAACATGTGAAAACACACTTCCATGAAATCGGTAAACGCACATAGTCCTTCAGAGAGTCGACATGTTGCATTTACATCAGCCAGTCAAACATTGATAATTTTTTTTCAAAATGACATACACCTATGGAACTGTAAAGGATGAGAAATAGTAAAGTGTGGTATCATGCTTGCCTTTGCTCGAACAAATATTTTTATAATAACCCATTGAGCAAGTAGTAACATGGTATTGGATATAATTTGTAAAAAATCCGTAAATTTACATTATATTTTCTGTTTAGTTAAATTACAAGTTATCCCAATTCCACTATACACAATACTGAAGTTTGAATTATAAACTTGCCTCGATTTAGTACAATGTAAAAAGTAATTTCGCGAATAATAAATTGCTCTGTTATAGGGAAATAAACAATCTCAATAGCGAATATCAGCGAACAAATAAGTTTCTATTCTACAACATACCTGCAAGACTTCGTCGTTGACTGGCTGGACAATTCTCCAGTATGTTCCATAATGTGCGCGAACATGGACGATTATTATCTTTGGTGTATCCCACTTGGTCAGAAGCTGATTCGTACAGCCGAATTATTTCAGATTTATGGACAGTGCGTACAACATTGGGCATTGTTACAACTCTGCCATTTGAAGTTTGAACGCGGCGTGTCCCACTTGCAACATCTTGTATTAAACCACTGGTTTGCATGAACTCAAGGAAGTGGTTAATCTGCTCTTCTTTGAGACGAACTCGCGTGTACTCGCCTGAAAGATATTTTTATAGGGAGCATAGTGGGGAAATGAGATTCAACCCCCCATTTTGTTCACCCCCCCCCTTTTTAGGTATCCCCCTTTTAAAAAATCAAAACCCCCCTTTTTTCGCGCCATTTTTCGCGTGAAAAAATGTCAGAATTTGGCCAATAAATGGCCAAATTTAACCCGGCCATTGGCCAAAATGGGTCAATCCCCCTTTTTTTGGGACCCCCTTTAGCCACCCTCCTTTTAACAGAAATTTGACCAGCCCCTCTTTTTTAACATGGCCACCCCCCCCCCGCTTAAATAAGGGGAGGGGGGGGTCCACTATGGGGAGCTTTTGTAAAACCTCTCAAATCCAAGAATTTTTTCAAAAAAAATTAAAAATCCGTGTTTCGCTCACAAAAATAGATCATTCTGAAATCCTTTAAATGACAAAACAAGGAAATTATTACCCAAAAAATATAAAATCAATGTTCCTCACAGAAAACATGAAAAAATAATCCTAGCTCTGGAAGCTAAAATATATATACTGTGGCGTTGAAAAGTATCATTCAATTTCCTATAAAGTTGCGGTAAAATATTCAAAGTATAACAAAAAACTTTACCTGGCTCAATGATCTGTCCAATATTCCCAGACTTGACATGACTTCTGGCTTTTTCGATATAGTAGCTTGTTGTCCCAGGAAATAGTTCCATTAGTTGTGGGATTGTATAGTGGTATTTTCCATTTTCATCTTTTCCGGCCACAACAGACAATAACTGGATCTTCACATTACCTGTGGATAGGTATAGGTACAATGGAGGAGCTTGTCCCTTGGAAAGGATCTTTCTAAAAGCACCAAGCTTTATGAACGCAGGTGTACGACCCTGTGAAGTTGCTAAAAGACACTTTCAGGTCTTTAAACAAGGTCTAAAACGTTTTTTTTTTATATTTTAGGACCCGAAAAATTACCGAAAACCGCCCCTAGGGAAAATCATACTCTGTGGAAGCAGATCAGGCCCCCGGTAATAATGTATTTTAGATAATAATGTTATTTATGTCAAGGTATAGACATGCTAAGCTGCCTGCACAATGTTATAATTTTGCTTCCAAAAAAAAACTAGCCAACTAAATGGGGAGAGAGCTCATTTATAGCCTGACTGTGTTCATATTATCAAGCAGGGCAAAGATTCGAAAACAAAGTTAAACAAAATATATTCATGAACTCACAAACCAGGGACTAAATTCTATAAAGAGAGGATAGATGTATGTCCCCGATATAGTATAAAAGTACTTCACTGTGTTGATTTTCCCATAAACAACCAACGGTTGGGTACTTGCGGGGTTGGAAACTTATTTATACAAAAAACTCTCTGTCTGATTTAATATGAACTCCTAATAAAATATCTAACTTGGTTCAAAGAAATAAACTGCATTTTAGTACTTAAATTGGTTCATTACTAACTAGAAACTCACCATTTGCAGTTTTAACAGCTTCCTGCAAAGCTCTGATTGTGCTACTTTCGGCTTCTGAGAATTGGTGATTTTTTGCCAGTTCTTCAAAGATCCTGTTACCCTGATTAGGTGCTAACCCTTCGAGAACGAGATCAACTGCCGTCTTGCTTTTTCTCAGAACATCGTATCGCCGGCTTTTCTTTAGTGTGTCAAAGTCAGATTGTAAAAGTGCTTTAACAGGTGTCCATTCGTTGCTTAAATTTGAAATACTTTTGTTCAAGGGAGATTTGGTCGGGTCAGGTTCATACTCTTCCTGTGAACTTTCTCCGCTTTGTTCGGAATTTATTTCAGCCAATGGCATATCAGCGTCCTGAACGCAAGATTCACAATTTGCAATGAAATAAAATCAATCTTAAATACAATGTAAAACCTCCCTTCATACCATACCATCCAAGATTTTAAATGTTGGATGAACGAAACCTATTAAATCCATAAATGCTGTACAACCTATTAAATCCATGAATGTCGGACAAAGGGAACATATTTAATCCATAAATGGATGAAGGGGACATATTGAATCCATAAATGTCGGATGGAGGGAACCTATTGAATCCATAAATGTTGGACGAACGAAACCTATTGAATCCTCAAATGACGGACGGATGGAACACATTGAATCCATAAATGTTGGACGAACGAAATCTATTGAATCCATAAATGTTGGACGGACGAAACATATTGAATCCTCGAATGACGGACGGATGGAACGCATTGAATCCATAAATGTTGGACAAATGGAACACATTGAATCCATAAATGTTGGACGAACAAATCTATTGAATCCATAAATGTTGGACGAACGAAACATATTGAATCCTCGAATGACGGACGGATGGAACGCATTGAATCCATAAATGTTGGACAAATGGAACATATCTCGGACGAACGGAACATATAGAATCTTCAAATGTCGGACAATCGAAAACTATTGAATCCATAATTGTCGGACAAACATATTTTCGTAGAAAACACATTGATTTCTGCGAGCTGTCATTTTCAGAAATTTTGCATGATAAACTCGTGGAAATTATATGGGTTTTTGTCTCTCAAAGTTAATGAAAAACACTAATAGATTACAATTGTTTACCTCGCATGTATCAGGTTCTTCTTCTTTGCCACAAATGCACATGCTTTCCTTCATCTCATCTGTAAATGATGACTGGTAACGATGCATACGGCAGTTATTGCACCACACTGATCCAATCGGGAGCACAACAGCTGAGACCTTCTGTAGCTCGGTAAGCACATTTAGTGGAATCGTCCTTTCACCAGAATGCTGTTTACGTTTGCCTTTTGTTGAGTGTAACGGGAATTTGCACGTTTGTCGGTTCTTACTTTTGAACATAGTCCCATATTCATTCCGATGCTTGGTACATAACTTTTCAGTTGATGGATTAGCTATACCAGTCCTGTTCTGTATCAGCCATAGCTCATCAATGTGGCCACATTGATCAATTTGAGAATGTTCGTTGGAGTTGAAGAATGTTTTTACGTGGTCTTTAATGTCCCGTTCCAACATCGAAATATCGCACAAATCTTCTTCATCGGCGCAAATCTCATTTTTTTGGTCACAAATGAAACAATTGATTTCTTTGTTCATCTGATAAAATAGTAAGTTTTGATGATGTAAGTAACATTTGTTCATATAACGTACCTAGGATTTTTCTGGAATTTCAGTGGAAATTAAATTGCTATTTTTGGACAAGGGGGGGGGGGATTCAGAGGGTCAGAAATTATTATTTTAGGATCGTTGGCGGCCAAACAGTATTTCGCCTGTGACATGCAATATAAAAGCTTGAGCAAAGAAAAATTCATGTGCATTTTGAGATTTCCCCCCTCATTATATTTCACCCCCTCACGAAGTTTATGACACATCCCATAAAACATTGTTACATAAGAATACTTTTTAAATTCTGTGGGTTTCTATTGATTTTGATGTAAAAATAATAACCCGTACTAATAACCCGTACTAATGTTCCCGTACTAATAATATACATATTTGTGATGTCTCCCTTCCTAAAATAAACAATGTCAATTTTGTTCTAGCATGAAATTTGATCAATGTATTAAAAAGAAAGAAAAAAACCCGAAAAATTAGAGGCTTGCTATTTTTGTGAAAGTTATGTATACAATAGGTACCTTATAATAGTTACTTTAATATATTTCAGAGGGATTGAAAATTAAATTGCTCCTTCATAAAGTACACAAAAAACATTTTAAATAACAAAATAACATATTCAAATAATTATTGTTCTCCTACTACATTTACTACTTTCTGATTCATGTATACTCATGTATACTTTCAAGATTATGAGAAATGGCATGGTTGTTTTTGTGTACACAACTAATACTATGAGTTGTATCATGTTTCATATACCTGATAGGATATTTCAACATAAAATGTGTGGTTTTCTAAAGCATGATGATTGTAATTTTAAACAACAACTAACAGGAAATACCAGAAATAAGTTTCCAGTAGATCATGGGAATTTTAACCTAATTCAGTTCAATGTCATTTTTCAGATTGGGGGGGGGCATGCTGAGTCATTTAGGCTGGAATATATAGATTTTAAGTATTATCCCTGTATTATATGCTTATATATGAATAATTGGAACATTTTTTCGACATTTATAAGCCTCAGCCTAATGGATATAATAATGTAATATATAATAAAATAAATTATTTGAAACGTATTTTCCTTGAAAGTGTATCCTTGAATCTGGATGACAACATATCTAGGAAATGTAATTGGTTTGGGGAGGAGATTGGAGGTTTTAGGGGTTCATGACATGTTTTTTTAATTAGGACCAAACAAATGGAAAGGGTCATGGAAAGGGGAGGAGGTCATCGGTAAATGTTGGCGCATCGAAAGTTTTCTGAAATTTTAAGAAGTAAATGAGACGTCCCTTTGATGGGGTTATACTGTTGCAGCTAGCACCCTTTTCCCGTGTTTCTCCCTACAAAAATTGTAATGACTTGGGTGGTTCTCATTCAAAAACGCTGCCTGTTAGAGGTGAGGACAATAGAGATTTAGCGCAAACAATAGAACAACGTATGCTGTAACTTAGTTTTGCACGTTCTTTAATTTGTATTGTAGTTTTCTTTAAAGTGAAAAACTGTGAAAATGGCATGAAATGTTATTGACTTTCGGATTTTTTACGTTTTTTTAGGAAAAACAATATCAAATCTGCTGATTGTCACAAAAAAACCTAATTAAAAAAATTAAATCTAAAAATATAATTTTTCTTAACCCTACCTGGACTAGGGAGAGGCACTTTTGCGGAATACATATCTGATCGCCTTAATTTTTATCGAGAATTACCAAAATTGTTAAACCAAAACGTTTGGCGAAGAAAAAATATTTTCAGATCGATAGTTTTCGATAAGAAGCACATTGTTCCCATTATTTTAAGAATATAGAAAATAAATACAAATAATAGCCTAAATGCTCTGAAAATGCTTCAATTGGTATGAAACTTATTAAGCTTGTTTTATGGTTATCTACAAACTCTAAATGTTTAACCGTACCTGGACTAGGATCTTTCAGTCGGTACGGGGACTATGGGCTATGGACTTTATGTCCCCTCAAAAAATCGAAACTTTAAACGCTGGTGATTTGAAATTTCAGGAAATGTTAGGAACCACGATTGCTATTTGCATACTAAATTTTAGGTCCATCTGATGAAGAGTTTTGGAGATACCAACTTCGTATATTCAGTAAATATTCGAAAAACATTTTTTTAAATAAATTACAAAAATGTATGCGTTTTCTTTTCTTCGGCCAAAATAGAAAACGCAAGTTATAAACAATTTTTTTTACCGATACCTCGACATCGTATTTTGACGAGGTAGCGGGGGTCGAGAACGGGGGTATTCGTTTTATATAGAGAATTGTATAAATTGATAGAGGAAAAAGTTTTAAAAAACAACATCAGGTACACATATAAAATATAATAATATTTTTTTTCTTGATAGTAAAGATTGCCATGTTAACTGTTTTTTGTTTGTTTTTCCGTAAACGCAAACCAGGAACAGAAATCATCTTACTCTACCTGGACTAGGATATTTTAGTTGGTACGGGGACTATGGGGATTCAGAATCTGCCCCGTCCTAAAAATTTCAGATCAATCGGATAAAAGGTTACGGATAAAACAATAGAAAACAATAGAAATTCTGAAAAATCTTTAATGATCATCATGAAAAGATCAATTTTACATTTAAAAGAGATAGAGAACCCCGAATCAGGCTGAAGGGGATAGGGAGGTCCGAGCCGAAAATTACAATTTAGGGCCAGAGGGGGGGTCTAGATTGAAAAATAAAATTCTCTAAAAAATTCGAGTCAATTCGAGTCAATTGTTTTGGTTTTGAATTTGTTGTATTACAAGGTATGGGAAATGCAAGGAAATAGAGTCAAAATGATATGAAGCGTATGTAAAAGGAATGGCTATATTTCAAAGAAAAAAATCAATTATAAGCTCAAATCTGTTTCAGACTAGCTTTTTCGGGCATAGTTTAAAAAATAAATAAAAATTACGACAAAAATATTTTTCGCCCATTTTTTTTAGCGTTTTTAGTCAAAATTGGTAGTTTTGTGTAAATTTCACAAAACAATGAAACACTCTAAGGCTCTCTCAAAAAAGGTCCTAAAATGCTCTAAATGGCTAGAAACCAACTTTGGGTCATTTTTAAGAATCTGTAGGAAGCGGAATTTCGATTTAGGCTCGATTTTTTTATTTTATAGCCAAAAATGGCCGATTTGTCCAAATTGGTGAGTTTGGGGCACTTTTTTGTCGTTTTCTTTACCCATAAGATTGTCAAAAAGCGAGAAAAAAAAATCCTCTGATGAAAACATTGATTTGAAATTTCAGGAAATGTTAGGAACCACGATTGCTATTTGCATACTAAATTTTAGGTCCATCTGATGAAGAG
>JAUKWD010000067.1:0-12361 GCA_032356645.1 Aegina citrea | reverse complement strand
AGTTAGGAAAAGTCCCGGAACATAAACGCCATAGAAAAACACGTTTGGATGATATTCAAAATTTAATAATAGGGGGGCGTTTCGCGCCCCCCCCCCCCATGTGAGTTAGGGTTAAGGCTGATTTAGGCCATAAAAGGCCCGAAATCCCAAATAATCAGCCAAAAACACCTGTTTAAGGCCTGTTAGGCTTAAAGACATCATTTTTAATGTCACTTAAGTATTAATGGGGGAGAGCACAATATTTTTTACTAGGGGGAGAGCACAATGGGGTGTCTACTACCGCACTTTTGTTGTGATGAAAATTGAGGATGATGTCGATGTGCTAGATACTTGAAACATGATAATAAAGTAAAATGGGTAGTCTGAAGGCGAATAAAACAAAAAAAAATGTGCGTCGGACCAACGTGACGTCACTGACGGTATTTCTTAACGACAGTCGGACAAAAATCCGACAAAATGACGTATATCTGAAAAACAGGGTTTCAGACTATGAAATTTTCCAAAAATCGCCACAGTTATTGAGTAGAGCAATAAAAACTTGCCGCAAAAAAATCGGAGAAATGCCGACATTTTTGACGGCGTAGGGACGTCATCACCTTTGAAGGTGACGTCACATCCGACGTTTTTTAGAAAACACACTTCTACTGAACTGATTTACGTAAAAATTGGTACGATTGTTCATTTTACCGATTAAAATTCACAAAACAAAATTCAGATCGATCCCGACATTTTTGACGGAGTTATGACGTCATAAGTTTTTGACGTGACGTCATATTCGACGTTTTTAAGAAAGCATACTTTACTGAACCGATTTACGTAAAAATTGACACGATTGTTTACTTTAAATATTAAAATTCATAGAAAAAATTCAGATCGATCCCGACATTTTTTACGGAGTTGTGACGTCATCAAGTTTTGACGTGACGTGACGACGATTTTTACGTGAATCGGTTCAGCAGAGGTATGTTTTCTAAAAAACGTCGGATGTGACGTCACGTCAAAAAATAATGACGTCATAACTACGTCAAATATGTCGATATCTCTCTCATATTGCTTAAACACGCATTTTACGTCGAATTATACAATCTTGACAATTTTCACATCATTCGGATCACTAAAAGTATTATTTTTGTAATTTCATTCCTGAAAACTAGGGGTGAGCACAATGGGGGGTCTACTACCGCACTTTTGGAGGTCACGTGACGGCACTCCAAATATGTTTTTTCTTCTGATTTTTCCACCAAAAGTTCGAAGAAGAATATTCCATAACATTGATAGAAGTTAAGGGAAAATACGAAAAAACTCACGGAACTAAAAGTGCGGTAGTAGACCCTCCATTGTGCGCTCCCCCATTAATGGCATAAAACGCGTGGCTTAAAATGCATTGGAGGCCTTTCAGAGCTCAGAGAGTTTTATTCTTGGGGTCTAGAAAAATGGCCAATCAGGGGAATTTTAGCCAAAATCAGCAATGTGAGGCCTATTCAGCGTCCAGAACTTATTTATGAACCATTAAAATCAGCTATTCGAGGCCTATTTTGTTTGCAAAACTCATTCACGAACCCAATTTTATGGTTTATACCATACGAATTGTTTGCTAAGATAAATTATAGGTGTATATTGACGTCAAAATGACCTTTTGGGGCTGTTTTGGCCAAAATCAGCCATTTGAGACCTATTTGAGCTAATAATGCCTAAAAATTAGCCTTTTTTACGTCAATTTGGATGTCTAGACACAAAAGCTATAACTTTCTGAGCCTAAAATACATTCAATGTACCTCAGGCAACAATTCTCATGGCAGAATACATAAAAATTGGTTAATGCATAAGTTTTTGGAAGCTAAATAAGCCTCAGATGGCTGACTTTGGCTAAAAATGCCCCGAAATGGGCCATTTTTAATGCAGATTGGCTTTCTAGACCCCCAAAAGTATAATTTTCTGAGTTCTAAATTGCCTCTAACTTTTAGTTTCCATCCAATTGACGTATTCTGTGTTAATTTCAGCACCATTGGACCTCTGGTTCAGAAATTATAAGAGATTTGTCAGAAGTTGTCTAATACCGCCACTAATATCAAGTCAAGATTACTAAAAAATCTGAAAATCTTCAAACGCCCATAAAATCTGCAAAAATGGTGCTACAAACATGAAATTTAGCCTGTAAGCTCATTTTATAGGTTGTTTAAAGTAAATAACACCAAAAATCCGATAGCGGCATTTTTGCTCTCAAAAAATAAGGGAACCTTTGCCCCCCCCAAGACTCCAGCAACATAAAATGGCCCACTTCCGGTAGGTTTAAGCCAAACAGGCTTTAAACAGGTGGTTATTGCTGATTTTGTTGATTTGTTTTTTTGCAATTTCGGGCCCTTTTTGGCCTAAATCAGCCTAATATCGCCCTAAAATTTATATTTTTGCCCTAATGTTAATAATGTCACCAAATAATGCCAATTTGAATTGTAATACACCCTCCAAGTGCAATTAAAGGCCACCAAAACGCCAATATTTTTGACGTTTTTTGTCTATTTTCTCTGGCAGGGGGTCCCCGCCAAAAAACGTTATCAACATTTTTGACTTAAAATCACTTTCAGAATGGCCTATTTTGTTTTCATAACTCATTTTCGCTAATTAATGCATTTTTATCGAAAGTCTAAAAAAATAAAATCCCTACTTTTCCATATTATTTTGGGTTCAATGTAAATTTAAAGCATGATAACCTTACTACTTTATATTGTATATTTTATTATTAGAATTAAATCGTGTGTTTGAAATAAAAGTGTATTCAAATCTATGATAATCGTATTCTTAAAATTGACTAACAAGGTAAGTACTACTAAAGTTCTCCCACATGGACTTCCACAAAGGCACCCGGAAATGATAGCTGTGCCCCAAGGCTCTCACACACAGGGTTATTTAAACTCCAAAGCGGCCACGCACGGAAAAAAAACCCAAAGTGATCTTGCACGGGGATCAACATCTACAGAACTATCACACTTTTGCAAAATGCACGAATGTGAAAAGCTGAAAGCTCTTGACATTCATACCAACCACGTGAGAGCAGTTAGAGTAAAAAACAGTTGTTAGTGGTGGGAAACAAATGAAGACTGGAGATACTTTCTCATTTGTTGGTCTGAATACTCGGCAGAGCCAATATCTCTGACACAGACAAAGTGCTCCAGTTACTGGAATGTTGTGACGAACAGTTGCGTAGAGATCGAACTAGATATGTTAGTAGCTCAATAGCTTCAAAAACAGAAGAGCAAGTAGTACACGATACGAAGAAGCTGGCAATAAGAGAAGAAAACGCAATGGTAGCAAAATTTATGCTGAACCAAATGCAGCAAGATACAGGCGAACCTCAATTTTGGTGTCTGCATCAAGGGTCAAGCCTGTATTTGTAAATACACAAAACCATACCAGAATTTCGATTTCAAAATTGACTACACTGAGGAGATATTGGGAGGTGTGCTTTCTCGTGGATTCAACTGTAATGAAATCCAGCTGAGTTTGCTCAGTAAAATGAACCAAAACATGACATTGGAGGAACAGGAAAAGCGCTCCATAGAAAAACTGTCACAAGCAATTGGAGCCAGTGCAAAACTTGTGAAAAACGAAGAATACCAATATTGTCGCCAACAACTTCATGGTCGAAAACCATCCCTCGTCATCAGAAAAACTTCCTGTGCAGCGAATGGTAAAGTCTGTCTGTCTCTCCTCTTTGGTCAAGAGATCTGAAAATTCTTCAACTGCCGTAATAAACACAGAGAACGAATCAATACCAAACTTTCAATGTGCATGAAGTTCTAAACATTCCAATTTATCACAACTAGTGCTTGAACACCCCATATATGATGAATTGTGGGAAGAAGGGATATAGCCTCAAGCATACGTTATGCTCAAAGCAGCAAGATTAAAGGAAGATTACGAGGCATTTGGTGTTGGTCAATTCTGCCAAGGCAGTATGGTTGCTGACAAGTAATGGATGATGATACATGGTATCAGTCATGATTAGCAGGCATCAAGGCATTGCAAAAGCTCAGATTCAAGAAGGACAACCTGATTTCTGTATCATTGAAGATGAATGCAACCAAAAATACACAACTCAACATATTGGGTGCAACAGTCATCAGATCTTCTTGTATCAGCCCTGACGGAAAAGCCTTCACACAGAACAGAACGTCTAAGTATCAATTAACACAGAAAAAAATGTACCTCAGTCGAGAGGGTTGTATAAATCTCTGTTTAATATCAAAAGACTTTCCTACAATAGGTGAAGCAAAGAAACTTGCTGTGCCACAATATCTAAACCTGTTTGCAGATCCTCTGAAAGAAAAAGCAACACCTCTTCGCTCCAGCAAAAATCCATATCCACAAACAGACGAAAACAGACACAAGCTAAAGGATTGGTTAATTGAGTACTAAAAACACAGTACATTCAACGCATACGAGCACCAGTACCTCCCAAAAAAGAATACTCCACCACTGCGGTTGATGATAAGTAAAGATGCTATTTCCTAGCCTCACACAAAGTTTTTCCTGATCCACTACATTGTCAAGTCTGATTTAGACAGAGATGTTTAACTAGGTGTTATCGAGCCTGTTCCAATTGGAGATCCAGTAATATGGTGCCATTGGATATGGTTGTGACAGCAAAGGAGAACGGTGAATCTAGGATAACCGTTGACCTCATATCGTAAAGAACATTACACGAGCAGCCCATTCCACCAAGCAAGAATGGTCCCTCATACAATGAAAACTGTCTAGACGCCTGGAATGCATATCACAGTGTGCCATTGCACCCTGATGACCGGCATCTCAAAACGTTTATTACGCCATGGGGAAGGTACCGTTACTGTGTAGTTCCGCAAGGATAAAAATCCTCAAAACTCACCCTACATACACTAAATGTACAGATGACGTCCTAATTTTGTCTGAATTAGTTAAAAAGCAATTATGGTAGTGAGTGGAATGGCTTAACATATCGGGGAACAATGGGATCACAAGACAACAAATGTTAGTGGTCCCACATTCCTAGAATCAAGCGGCCAAGCAGCTGAAACAAGCGACCAAGCCATTGAACAACCTGCAAAACAACTGAAAACAAGCAACCTAGTCCATAGTGTAACCCCCCCTATTAACCGGTTTACTATATGCTAGAATATATTTTCGGCCATGGACACACTTTTGGATCCAGTTTGAGTTCAGCAACCTTTTAGGCGAAGGGTGGTTGATGATAGCAAGTTTCTCTGAAGCGCACAGCTTGCATGCACCTGCTATTAGGCGACCTCGTATCTTCTTCAGGAGCCGCCACTTCAGATTATACGTTTTAGAGTTGTATTTAAGCTCACAGATATGCTTGGAGAGTTTACACCTCTTAGCTTACTCTCGATGATTAAATATATATAAATCCCGATTCCAGAGGGGGCCCCGGACTGGTATGCGGCATGCAATCAGAGAAAAATCTAATTACTGCATGGATGTGTGCACATAAAACACACGCACAATAAACGACCTCAACCTCCATGCACGTGACAAAATGCTTCATGAAATCAGTGTCATGATTATGAACTGGGACATCATTGGCCTCTCAGAAGAAGAAAAAAGAAAGATACCAAAATTGAGCCTCTCAGTCCTGGCCATCAATTCTTTCTCTCTGGAAATATGATAGATTGGCTGTCTTGACTATTAGGGGGAAATTCTCTAAGACAACTTTCATCCAATGTTATTTCCCTACATCATCATACCCAGACGATGATGTCATTGCCTTGTCTGATAAGTTGCATGAATCAATCGACAAAATTCCAAAACGGGATCAACTTTTCATCATGGGTGATTTCAATGTTAAAGTCGGCAAACTTTAATCACAACTTTCCAAGTGTGATCGAAAAAGCACACCTTAGACAATGCTAATGAACGCGGTGAACTCTGCGGCAAAGTCTTGTGTCGCTAACAATATTGTCGTTACTAACACCCAGTTCCAAAAGCAGAAACTTCACACGTGGACATCACCTGATGGTAAAACTCGTAATCAAATCGATTTCATTCTAACTCCTAACCATCGATACGTCAAAGTGTTCTACATAGTTCTGTCTTAAATATTCCTGATATTTCTGACCACAGACTAGTGAGAACAAAGATACGCTTGTCTTTTTTCCCGGTCTTCAAGGAATAAATCTGTGTTTAGACTTGACTTTGATTCTTTATCTCAAGATGCTGTGAATATGTTCCAACTAAATCTCTCGATGACATATCCGACCCTGAAATGTGTCCAGCGCAATCTCTGAGGTTGCCATTGAAGTTATACTATCAAAACGAACTTCTATACCAAAAAGGATGTCTCAAAACACCAAATTTGCATTTTAGAACGAGCACAAAATTTATAAAAGCTAAGGGTCCTTCTTCCACTGAGTATAGGATTGCTAAATCCGAATCTAAGAAGTTGAAACGGATAGAAGAGGAAATAGACATATTATTACAATATTTAATAATTTATATATTTTTTCTATTGGCTATCAGCTGATATTCTTTTGGTTCTTCTTTACGCTATAACTTCCACAAAAATGATTATTTTAAGCTGAAATTTGGACAGTGGCTACAGTTTCTGGGTGTCTTTAGACTACTAACCCCTCCTTACGACTAGACCGCAACCCCCGCAATCCCACTAAGTTCGTTGTTATTATACACTGTGAGATCATACAAAAAAGGTTTCACGAAATTTGGTGCTCGAAAAGTTTACTTCTGAAATTGGCAAGAAGTATTTGCGTCTTTTCCTGTTTTCAAACAACCGGTTTACTGAAACAAATTAACAAAATTTCTAGGTAGATATATCATTTTGGCAATAACGAACTATAAGCATCAGCTGATTATTTTTTCAGCCTAAATTCTTCGAAAAAGGAACCATCCCCCCTCACCCCATTAATTTCATCCATTCAAATGTGTTTCAAAAAGTGCGTGATCTGATATGTTGCGTTTTATTGCACGGCAAATTTGTTTTTCTTAATTTTTTCTTCGCGAATGCTCATGATTTGATTGCCCTTCGTCACTTGCAAATTCACATTTTACCATTATTTGATTTTTAGGGGGGAGACGGTACCGTCTTCACCTCACCCCATACAGGTCAATTTTATAAGTCACCCTAGGTTAAGGATTAATATAACCGTATATGGCCAAATCATTAAACAGGTTTCATTAAACAGGTCACGAAGCTTACACTTATGGTAGAACATTCCTATGGAATTTACCTCTATGGAAGGAAATCCCTCAAAAAGCATTTTTCTATCGTTACTATTTTCATTACCTAATATCATTTTTGGGACCTGGAAACGAGATCAACAGGGCTGTCAAGTTTACCAAGATTGCCAAATTTACCATGAATAACGGTTTCACCAAATTTACCTAGATTGCAAGTGTTCTAGCCTACGCAACAGTTGCCTGGGCATGCCTGGGCCGAGTTTGAGCCGAATCCGGCAATACTAAGTTACAATGCCGCAGGAGAATACATGGGTGAGGCAACGTGATACGTCACTCTTTGAAAAAACAAACATCGTCATCCTCCGGGAGGTGTCAAAAGTATACTGGTGCCAATATTCAACACGATCCAAGAACGATTTGTCGCACCGCAGGTGATTAAATGGGCGTGACAGGTGGATGGCGTGATTTTCACACAAAACAAAGGTCACCATTGTGTCGGGCGTTGCCGAAAACATACCCGTACCAAATTTCAGCTCGTTCCGATTACTATGAAATTTTGACCATCCTAGCAGTGGTCTCCCCTCTTGATGACGCAACCATTGCGCAATGGGCGTGGCCAACTGTCACATGACATTGTTTAGCACATCCCTAACATTCCCGAAAACAATAAATAACAATATAACAATAACCCTAACATCACGGATTGCCTAAAGATCACATCATCATCAATTACAGTACTAAACGTGAAGTGCATTTGGCTATAGCAGTTCTTTATTAGTACCACCCATGCTATTGTTATGATCAAATGTACTGGAAAAAAAGAATTGTTTCTTCGTTTCTGGTACAAATTAATCACCAAGGTTCATTAACATATGAAATGAGACTAAACCTAAAAAGTTGAAGCTAAAAATGTAAGTTTTGTAGATCAAATGTGGTGTTTTGATTACAAATAAAAGCAAATCTTCACTTTCTTTTGTCTTTTTATGACTTAATCCTCTTATTGTTACTAAATAAAGTGGATATTGATGTTTCAAACTTTTTAAAGGTATTTTAAAATCACAAGGATCTACAACGTTCTCATTACAATAATTTTGCTGAGTATTTTTTCGAACGATTTGATCATGCACCAAATTATCCATTCCTGTATAGTGCTAAAAAGATGAAATACCCCCCTGCTGAGTTGGTCTAAAATACAATGAAGACCAAAAATGCAGAGACTTTTCTAAAACTACATACCCTGGTCTAACTTTTCACAAAATATTTTGACGATTTTCCACTAGTTCCCAAATTCGAGTTTCTCAGGGTTAAGGGACGTGACTAGTTAGGTTGGGCAGCTTTTGATAAGAACACAAAACTTCTAGTATCAAAACGAGTTCCCCACCGCATCAAAACAAAAATCTACAACATCTATGTACTCACAGTCATCCTGTATGGTCTTGAGTGTGTGAACTGGACAACAAAACTACTTCAGCCTGCTGAGGTCTTCCAGAATCACGTAATGAGGTTTATGAATAACCATCGACTTCTAGACCACGTTCCTATCACCGAACCTCGTAGAACCACCAGTCTGGTACCTATGACATCATCTTTAATCAAGAGCAAAGTCCTAAAACTCTGTGGTCACATAAAACTCTCACAGGCTGGCTACTCAAATGTGTCGTTTACACGTTTACACTAGGGGTAACCCACCCCTAGGGCAGGGTACCCTACCCCGGCCTAGGATAAGACAATTATTAAATATTGGTTCGGCAAGTATTAAGACATACAAGTCGGGTACTTCACCACGAGGGTAAGTTATTTCATCATGGCTCAGTCGATGAAACAATGAATACACTCTTTTTTATAAGAACAATTGTAACAGAACACGAGGCTGAGAATTTGAGATTAGAACAATGGAGTAAACAATGACCTATTGTTTAGAACAAAGGAAATTTTAAGAACAACCCAGCCTGAGATCCAAAGTTACTGGTTCTTATAGAAAAAAGAGTGTAACAGCTAACCCTGTAGTGTTTACACTCTCACCCTGCCCCGAGGGTGGGGTACCCTAACCCTAATGTAAATGATACCAAAAATCGCCCTCGAGGTCATGGTTGAGGGAAGAAGAAGTCGCGGTAGAGCATGTAAGCGCTGGCGTGACAATGTGCATCAGTGGTCTGGCCTCTCCGCCTATGAGTTGGACGGTGCCACTCAAAATCGCAAAATATTCCCGTGTTAGTGCACTTTCTGCCGTAGGCGATACACTCTTTTTTATAAGAACACGAGACTTAGAGTTTGCTGAGATTTTGGGGTAAAATTAAGAACAATATCAGACTGAAGCTCTTGGTAAATGTGTAATTTTTTAAACTTCCTTTTTTTGGAGAATGAATCTCTTCTGATCGTTAAAAATTGGTCATCCTGGCCGCTTTGTGATGTTAAAATAGCAAATCTTCGCCTGCAGCGGGCTGTTCATGGATTAATGCCGTTTTAAACGATTTCATTATTCGCCGGGCCTTATTTATATCGATAAAACTGATAAAACTAAAAATATAACCATTTTGTATGTTTTGTTCTTAAAAAAAAGTATAGAGAAATAAGGACATTTTAAGAACAATTGAGGCTGAAAATTTGAAAAATCGGCAAAGAAATTAAGAACACTCAGCCTGAGATCCGAAGTTACTGGTTCTTATAAAAATGATGAGGCTGAGCTATTGTTCAAAATAGGGGTAAAATTAAGATCAATTTAAGAACAATCTCAGGCTGAAGCTTTTGGTATTTGTGTAAACAAGAACAGTAACAGTCTGTTTTTTTCAGGAACAGTCTTTTGATCGTTATAAATTAGCCGTGTCTACGGGTTTGCATTGTCAAAATGGCACATTTTCCACCTGAGGCGGGCTATGCCTGGAATAAATACGCACTTTTTCTATAAGAATAAAGTTTATAAGAATATTAGCTTCAGATTGGCCGAATGCTAAGAATAAACCGAGGCTCAAACTTGGCTAATCATAATTTTTACTACAGTCTGTCCATTTTAAAGCTTATTTTTGTCATAATCACATGGTTGAGAGTAATTGTGCCTCCAAAACAGTGCAATTATACGCGCAATTGAACACTTGAAACTTGTCAAAGCAATTGTGAGGAATCCATGTGATTAAATAATAATTGAATGTCTACTCGTTCAATTAGGAGTTAATTGCACTTGTTTTTTTCAATATTTGCTAATTGCACTTGCGCTACGCGCTCGTGCAATTACTTGCAAATATTGAAAAAACTCGTGCAATTATATCCCTAATTGAACTCTTACCCATCCAATTATATATAATAATAGTATATCAATATATTTCATCTTTCATCTAAGAATTAAGTGTTAGAACTGTCAATGCAATGAATAATATACATTCAACAAATTTCCACTGCACTTATTTTGTTTCATAATTATAAATCTTGCAGGATCTTAGTTCCCACCAATGAATCTGTGATGATGTAACCATTCTGCAGAAGTAATGTTTCGTTCTCCAAAGCAAGATGGTTGAATGCTCACTGCTATGATAACCAAAAGTTGCTTTTATCCACTGTGTCGCATTCTAAACGTAAAGTTAATTGAAAAGCATACATGCTATAAATAGTTATTACATTAGAGAAAATAAAACACAATTCAAAATTAAAGTTACTTTTTATGACATATCCGAGTCGAGAAAAAAGTTATATTTTTAATTATATGAATCATATGTATAATTAATATTATAATTAATCATATCTAATTATTATTTATAATCATATATATTCATATATAATATATATAATATAATCATATATAATAATTAATTAATATTATAATTAATCATATATAATTAATATATAATTTTTAATATTATAATCAATAAAAAAAAATCCCAATGCAAATCATATGACATGTCATTTTTGTAAATCCTGTAAATTGCAAAAAAATATATTTTTTGCATGGAAAATGTTTTCTTTACAAAATAAAAAATAAAAATACTGAGTCACATCAGATGTGGAGTCCAGGGAATATCTCAGCGTCCCACTTGACCACTATCAAACGCCACCCTTGACGGTCAACTGTGATCGTCGCCAGTTCCTCCCAGAGCTGCTCCTGACACTTGCTTGCAATGTCGATACTGCGATCAGCAAAGTCCGATTTTATAGTGTGGAAGTATCGTCCACTTGGCCGGCCCCGGCCACGTGCACCACTGTCAGGGATGAACGCAAGCACCATGCGCAGCACCGAGTCCTCACTTCGCAGCACATGACCGACCCACTAAAGCCGCTCACTCGTCAGCAGAAATAATGGACGCCAAAGGCCAAGCTGTTCCTCTGCTGTTCCACTGCCTCAGTGTTTTATCGCACTAATCGAGTTACCGTCATCTGCTATCCTGCTACCAAGGTAAACGACAGATGATCTCCATGGAAGCATTCTGTCTCCGACCTGTACTTGAGGCAACAAAGTCTTATCAACTGTTCCTGGTCGGTGGAAACAAATCAGTTCGCACTTCGCTGGTGAAAGTCGGAGCGACCAGCTGAAAACGCGCTACTGCAAACAAGCGAGCTAACGATGGTCCCCCACATCATAGGGCATCACAAAAGTATCTATACCAACATGAGATTGTGTGCCAACTATCTTATTTAAAAATATCTATAATGAAAAGTAAACAGAAACTATCGTTTGACCACAATACAAAAGACACGCAGACATCAAAATCTGATTGTATATCTATATAGTGACAGTGGCCTGATAGGGACAAAAATGACAAAAAATTATACTATTTTACTAGCCTTTACTAACCATATTTGATACAAAAAAATCAAACTTAAAAGTATTTCCAAAAATATTTAGGTGAAAAAGTACACCAAAGCTGATTTTGAGCAATTTTTGCACAACATGGATACCTGAAAAGGACAATATTTGGTCACAAGGGGAATCAAAACAAATGAAAATGCAACAAAAGTACTCAACTCGATATATTTCATGTAACAAATAATAATTTCAAAAAGTTTCCAGTATATTTAGGTCAAAAAATTGAAGAATTTGAGCTTTTGAGCTATATAATTGCCCAAAAATTCAAATTTGAGAATTTCCCCCCCAAAAACAAATTGCGCCAAAAACCAAAAGACCAAAAAATATGTTTATATGGCGAAAATGAGGAACATTTATAATAGCGTTTGGGAGAAATAGGCCGAAATG
>JAUKWD010000066.1:0-12369 GCA_032356645.1 Aegina citrea | reverse complement strand
GTACTAAAATGAACGTGCAAATATGTAAAAAGGTAATTGTAATGGTTATTATGAAGAAATACCACCTTCAGTTGAGTACCTGCCTTTAAAAATTGAAATATGTATTTTTTTTATTTTTCCACATCGGTATTTCACATAGGTTTTATTCGTTTAAACATTTTGGGATACTATATGATAGGATGCTATATAATAATGATATGATAGGACAGCAGATAATCAAGTATAATATAAGACAGGACAGGACATTATATATCGATAAGAGAACCTAGACGATAAGAGAACCTAGACAGAATAGACGATAAAAAACCTAGACAGGATGGATGACGGTTAAAGGGCTATATGTCACGAAATTTGACAAATGTAATTGGACTTTTTCGACGAAGATGGAGTTTTTGCAAACTCTATACTTTTGATATGTCGTCACAAGGTAAGTAATTATACGTCTTCGACTGGAAATTTTACTATAACGTATAAAAATCTTATCTCCAAACAAAGAATCTGATGTTTCATAACTGATTTTTAAAATAATAAAATGTAGTAGAGTTCCGACCCTCATACGGTATATATATATATATATAAAATTCCTATCTAGTTTTTTGGCAGTAGCTAACCTGGGAGGGGGTGTGGATTCCACCCCCTCTATTGTTTGATTTCCTGTTTTTTGGGGGCTCCGAAATTTTGACCAAAAGTTAATACTGAATGTTGTGGGTTGATAAAAGATAGCATTGCTAAACCTAGTTTCATTTAGTTTTTCAATATTTTCCATGAAATACAAACCATTTTTTTTCGGAGGTATAAATAGTTTTTTTTTTACCACAATATCAATACATTTTTGAGAATCCGGAACAATATGATCTCTTTCCAAGAGCAATATTATGAGAAAATCGGTAAAAAATATAGACAAATGGACCCAAACAGCCCAAAAATATCAATACATTGTATGCTCTTAAAACTGTCCAAAATATTTTTTACATTTTTTACTTTTCCGCAAATAACCCTAGATATGTGTAAAAACTATCAATCAGATTTGTTAGGGCAGTAATATGAGGCAAAAATGGTCGAAGGTGGGGGGTTGGCTTCCACCACCGGTTATCCAGTAATTACCTACACACATTCCACAAATTCACATGTTGTTCACACAACTTGTATATTTCACGGTTTTCTCTAGAGGGCAACCATAGGGAGTTACGTTTTTTGTTGTTGCGAAAATGGTGTGAGATAAATCAAAATGATGACTTCAATTTCCGCACTATTGGGAGGAGGGGGCGTATTCTTAACGAGAATGATATTCATATTATTTAGATTAATTTGCTCAACCCGACACCGCTTCGTATTGAGCATCATGTGACACAGATGCAATGGCGGTTGGAGGAAGGCGACGGGAAAGCGTTCTATGAAATCGGAGTGGAAGAAGATGGAAAAGTATGCAGTAAATTATTTTATCAATTCAGGTTTTTATGTAGTTTTAGAATGATCTATTATTTTAAATACTTTATGCATTGTTTAGCTATTAAGGGTCATGCAATGTAAAAATGACAGCAACAAAAACTCAACTTTTTGTTGTTCTTGTTTTTCACCATTTGGGTAAAAAAATCGTCAAAATGCAATTGTATTTGTTCTATTTTGGTTTGCGGTTCTAAAGTTTCCGCATCTTCTTAATAGTGCAAAAAAACTCCTCAAATATTAAAGAAACTAATACATCATAGTCACGTATGTAAACAAAATATTTACTTGTAAATAACCGGCCTGTGTAATCTTTCGCGGCCCCCACAAGAATCCACGGCGAACGAGCGTTATAAATTTCTAAAACCGACAAAAAGTGTTTTAATAATTTGCAAAGGTAATTTTCAATACAAACTTGTAATATCAAAATGCACCTTGAATATAAAAATGTAAATTCAATATCAATATGCAACTTCAATATAAAATGAAACTTTGATATAAACATGCATCTTCGAGAGCAAAATGTTAGTTCAATAATCAAAATATCAAAATGCAACTTCAGTTTCAAAATTCAACTTCAATACCAAAATATAATTTCTAAAATCAATACCTAATTTTAAATTGTCGAAATTATGTTTTCCAAAATTCAAAATAATTAAACTGATATACTATTTTTTATGAAATTAAATTTTAATTAGTTACTTTTTGCAATTCAAACCATCAAACAAAGTGAAAACGTTGATAGAATATTGCATATCGCATCGCATATCGGTGACATTCAAGTACATCCAAAATGTTAGCGGAACTACGATTTTATTGCCAAAAAGGGTGAGGGGCAGCATTCCCACTTGTTTAGTTCTAAGCGGGTTAGTCTGGAGAGTAGGGAAAATCATGGTTTGGGCCATGGAAGTTATAGGAAGGGTGTTTGGATAACGATGTTTGTGGGTTTGAGAGACTTTACTGATATTTAGTTAGGGAAAATATTGAAAATCGACCAAAACGGGTTTGGGTTCTAAATTCCATATTTTTGACCCAGCGCGAATTTTTTTTATATAGGGTGGTGGGTATTATTTCCATACACAAAATTAAAAAAAACTTTTTCAAATGTTTGGGTTTTGATAGAAACCAGGCCCAAAGTAGCGATTTTCAGCCATTTTTTGTCACCAAATCTGACCCAAATATCAATGTATTCAGCTATAAGTGAGACGTAACTCAAGTTTCTCGCTGCAAATCGATACGAAATGGTAAATGCTATGGTTACAAAAGAAATTTAACAAAAAAGTAATTTTAGATTTTAGATTAGTCGGAGAAATCCGGCCCAAAACTGACATTTTGGACCCAATTTCTCTCAATATTCAAAATAAAAATTACCTTTTTGGCTTTTTATATTTATACCTAAAATATCTATAATTTAATTTTTATTTTCCGTGGACAACTAAATTTGTTCTGGCATTGATAGGAGAACATGACAATGAACATGGAAACTTCCGTAGGACGCGCCACGCCTTCTGGCTCAATCTGACTCACTCTCTGGCTCACTTTAAAAGTTTCTGGCTCATCTGGCTCTATAAGACACATTTTGTGGTCCGGCATTGACCGTTTCATACCAGATCTAGTCGATTGTCGTTGTTTCTCGAGCACATTCGTAGTTTTAATACAAGTTTTTGTGGTTTTAGTGGGCGTTTTCGTACATTGCGGTAAAGCCATGGACCGTTCCGTAGAGCGCGCCACGTGTTCTTGAGTATGTGCCTCAGTTTGTTCCCCCACTTAAGGAATTTGTGCCCCCACTTTAGGAGTATGTGCCCCATGTGCCCAACATTTTTGGAGACAGTGTTGTCCATTTCTTACTGGATTCGTTGACAGTTAGAGGCTTCACAGAGAGACCCTGGGGGACCCCTTGGGGATACCACTGGGCCCGGGGCGACCTACCCGGGGATGGGGGCGGGTGGACAGTACAAGAAGCCATGCACTATACGTTGCTTGTGGTGAGCAGCGATCACGCGCGTGTACCACACATTTTACCCCATTTTAAGAGTATGTACCAGATGTAACACACTTGGTGGTAAACGTTGTGTACATCGTTCACCGTTTCGTAACAGATCTCGTCGATTGACGATGTTTCTCTAGCACTTTCGTAAGTTTAATGTCAGTTTTCGTGATTTCAGGGGGCGTTTTCGTGATTTTAGGGGGCGTTTTCGTATACTATGTAGTGCATTCACTGACCGTTACGTATACGGCGCGCCACGTGATCTTGAGCGTGTACCACACTTTTTACCACACTTTTTATGTTTGTCAAATTTCACCCAATTCCAAGTATTTCAACTCGAGAGTTTATTCGAGGATTTACACTAATAGTTTTTCCTAAGCAATCCCTAGTAACTTTGAAGCTGAAATCGGAAATTGTCTAAGCCACTAGAATCACAGCCAAACAAATGGAGTTGCTTAGACAGCAAAAAACGTTCAGCTATAATTTTGATACGCTAGGGCACCTTGATCGATAGGCGATGTCCGATATGCGATGTGCTATCTCCGATATGCGATCTTCGATATGCAATGTCGATATGCAATATTCGAATTAAAATTAAAATTAAAGCAACGATTGATATACCACATCGACAATGAAAACGAAAACTACCTTTGTTTTTTATAATAATATCAGAATGGACATTGATAGCCGCAATGACTATTGTATATAGATACGCACTATGACAATCACAAATGAACATTGATATTGATAATCAAAATGCCAATTGAAATTGCATTTAAAAAAATATATTGAACATATATTGAACATGAACAATGATATATAAAAATGCTAATATATATTTTTGTTTTACCATTAATAAAGTTCATAACGCTCATATTCGCCTTAGTGGGAAATCCCCCTGTCCCCCATCCCCATTTTTCGTCCCAAATAAATGTAATCATTATATTATATAAAATGCAAGCATTCTATTCTATTATACGTTATTTAATTCCATTTTTTTAGGCTTCTGGACTGCTGAAACAGGAACTAGATGCTTCTATGGAAACTCTTCAATTAATGGCAGCAAGGTAGCCAGGGATTTTTTTAGGGAATAACGTTGATTTGTTCGTAGTTCCATTTGAGGAGCTAATTGTTTAACTTTTTGTCCACCTGAATTTATAAAACTCTGATCATTTCAGCCTTGTGAGACTTAAATCGGACGTCGAGCTTGAAGTTGGTCACAAGTTTTTAATTTATTTCATACGCTCTTAAAATGTTGCAATCAAAAAGACCGTGAAAAATCACCGAAATATAGAGGGTGACTGCCCTTCTAAAAAGGATGCTACCAAAAGGGGACAAGATTATAATAAATAAGCCAAAATCAGTTAATATCATGATGAATTATTTTTTGGCTGTGTAACTATGTGAAAATCAATTAAATTGTTAAAGTGATAGTGAGAGGGGGCAATCCATTTTCAAAGTTATAAACAAATGCCTTTCTTGTAAGTAATTCCAATTTCTAGCACTCCGCATTTAATAACAAATAAACAATCAGCCCGTAGCTCAAGATGAGAACATGGAGAGGGTTTTTAGAAAAAAAAAATTTTCTCATATTCTGCTCTTTATATATAAAATATGTCCCAAAACATCTAAAAAAATTAATAGATGAACAATAAATATATTTAGACCACAGTTAATTTACAGTCGAAATAGTGCCCCGCGATTTTTATACACAATTTTCAAAATCGTCTTAGATACACCAATATCTTAGATATCCAATTCTCGTTCTATAATAGCTAAAGAGCTGTTTTTATTAAAAATAGCTCTAGGGGTCGAACAAAACATAATGTAGAGAAGTTGTTTTATTTTTTGGCCAATAGTATATCGTTTGTGGTGACAAACAAGTGATGTATTATTGAACAAAAATATATTGTAATTTGTTCTCCTTTATATTTTTGTAAATCAACTAGCGCCAAATATATTTAATAAATAACGCGTCCGTGTATCTGAATGTAAGGAAGCTATTGTAGCTGAGCGTATGGAAGCTATTGTCGACTGACGGAAAGAAACACCTCAGAGCGGATACGTCGAGGCATGGGCTTGGAACTCTTGTTATCACAATCTTATGAATGTATTGCATTTTGTATTTTTAAATTTTCAATTTTTTCAATAAAAGTCTATAATATTATTCAAGGTTGAATTCGGAACTAACGATTATAAAGAAGCAGACTGTTGAACAGGATGGGGCACCAACTCGATTTGTACTGGAAGTTCTCATAAAGAAATTACCTGAAAATCAAAAGGTATTTAGGATACATGTTTTTAAATCTGTAAAGTAAGCTAACATAAAAGTGGTTGGTAATAAGAGGTAAAATAGTTTTTTTGCTAACAAAAATGACAATTATTCGACATTCTATGAATAACCATCATAAAAAATATAATAATATGACAATTGATATAATAAAATGTCTGTTCAATATAACCATATAAATAAAAAAAGGAAGAGGAAAAAAACGAGTAATTTGTTAAAAACGATATCGAACGGTTACATTGTACTCCGCCAACTCTGAGACCTATTATTCCCCGAACACATTCAGTTTGGTGGCTTGGAAACCAATGGTTACACCAATGGGTTGTTCTCCGTGAGGCAATCGTTGGCGTATGCAAGGTATTCTCGAAAGGCTCATGTTATCGACCACTTGTGTGACAGAATTCAAGTTTTATGGAGTGATAATTTGCCTCCGCTTTGTGAAGTGTCCGGCTTGTGACCCAATTGCGTTCATGTCCTTGCCTTCTTCCTCTGGTAAAATATAGCGCTCAAACCCTTCATACTTGAATCAGTGTGCAGCATAAACTTATTCGAGAAGTCAGGGTAGACTAGCAGAGGTGCCGTTTTTTTTTTGTTCTATCAGTGTCACCAGTGCCTCTTGACACTGCTATGTCCACTCCACTTCCACTTTCTTCAACGACTTCTGCTCCTTTCCTGTCTCTTTGTTCGACTGCACCAACAGATCTATAATTGGTTTGGCAATTTGGCTGCAATGCTGAATGTGACGACGATGGTATCCGAGTAAACCCAAAATCTGTCTCACCTCACTTACATCAGTTGGTTTGCGTTGATGTTATTGTCATTCATAAGGTAATGTGTTCATAACCACTCGTCCCAGGAACTTGACTTCTTTCCGAAACAGTTCGCATTTGAGGCTTTCAATTTCAGACCATGTTTCCGGAGACGCTGGAATACTTGTCTGATGTGTTGCATTTGGTCATTGAAGTTTTCAGAGTGAACAATGAAATCGTCAAGTTATGGCAATGCAGACTTTCTTCACATGTCGCTGATGTCATTTTAAATGTAGCGCTGAAAGTTTACAGGCGTATTCATCAGGTCAAAGGGTATCCGTACCCACTAGTAGAATTCCCATGGTGTCACAAAAGTTGTCTTGTGTCTGCTTTCTGGAGAAATGTAACCTTGGTATATGTTCTGATCAGATCCATGATATTGAACCCCTTGCTTCCCTCCAGACTATCTAGTGATTATTGCATACGAAAGAGTGGATGGTTTTATGGCATTGTTTTCTGATTCACCTGACGGAAATCGCAGCATAGCCGTATATCTCACGACCGGCGATGACCAGGATGATGAAGAACGTGTGATCCATCTTCGATTCAACATATATTCGATGTGGCACTTCACTTTGCTCAGCATGGAATGCTGTTACAGCGTTTCTGAACTGGCACTTCGTCAGTGGTGGTGAGGCCCATTTCCATGTCTTCTGCCGACCCAATGACGTCATACAACTCAGTGAATGCTTTTCTTACATCCCAAAACACCTGAACCACCCTTTGTTGATGCAGTTCTAGATGAAGCTTGATCTTACTCACCTAGATCTTATATTGGGCGTTGAGTTCATTTCCAGGTTAAATGCTATCTTCATTACGAATTCCAGGAAATATCGTCATGGACTGCGATGCGTGTGAAACATCGCTGGTCAATGTAGTGGGCTCCCTCTGTGAGTCAGTTGACACAGTGATGAACTGGTTGTCGACTCCGGCACATGCGCTCACACCGGACATCGAAACTTCGTCATGATCCTTGATCCTCACTTCCACTGGTGGGACTGACGAGACCACAAACAAATCTCCTACTTTGGTTCGTCCTGGCAGTTTGAACTCGTGCAAGGGTTTTTTAGTGACAGTGACAAACAACCTCCGATTGTGCACTTTCTTCAGAAAGAGTAGTTGCGTTTGAAGTTCAATCCCGTACGGACTCTGGCTCAAACCAAACAGGAGACTGTCGATTCTGGACGACTTCGTTGATCCGACAAGGTAGATAAATTGATGCTTTGATCATCGAATCGAACTTGTGCAACTTGACTGTGTCTTGATTACAATATCTACGGTCTTCTCTCCTAGGGTAAGAAATCTTTGTCTGAAATGACCCGGAGTTACACCGTTACCTGTCGTCACCAGATGAGATATCACATTGTAACCCACAATCGGCTCATCCATTCTCTCATTTGATACGCGGAACGGCACGCTGATGTCTGTATCTGCTATTCTGCAGTCAAAAAACCTCGTACTCCGCATATGGGATCTCTGTTTCCACCGCACCTTTCATTTTCACAACCTCGTATCTATCCAATCATATTTTCGAAAACAACGACATTTGGGTATCAGTATCACACAGGGCATCACAATTGTTTGCTATTGAGGCTGCAGGTAATTGTTAATTTGCGTTCCAGATCGAGAATAGACGAAAAGTCGCATGCGTCCTTACATCGACCCTTTGCCTCTTGTTGCAGCTGATCAATCGACTGGCAGATTACCTTGTGTTCGTCCCAGTGTGCCATCTGACCGTTCTTGGAACATTATTGCGTCGATTTGCACTGCTTACACCTGTGTACCGCTACCTCTCCGCATATGATACACTCCGCTGTCGGAGGCCAACTTGCTTCACTGCCAACTGCATTGATCGAAAAGGACTGCCTTCAGCCATCTGGGAAATGTTGTCCCTCGGCTACAGAAATTCCTTCCTCTGAAACCGGCGTCAGTTAAACTTCTTCGGACAGTCTCTGAATAGGTGGTCACTGTGTACACAACGACAAGCAGCCTTCCGATTGGATTCTTCACAGCTCGGACAACTACGTCGGAGTACAGCTTTCGGTGTAGCTTTCGGTGAATTACTGCTCTGTAATTTAGCTAGCTTGACTGACAGCACTGTCATCTGCTGCCATCTGCTCTGCCAACTTGTTGACTGTCTGGTGGAGGTCGCATACACCACCGGCTCTTTGTCTTTCGGAGTCCAGTTGAGGATTGGAAATAGCTTGCGAGTGGGTAAACAGTTTTGACAGTTTTAGGTACTACCCCTCCTCTCTTACCTTCGCGCTCAGCCTCCTCCGACGAAATCTTGTTGATGGCTTGGATGATAGCATCGTCACTGATATCTTCATCTCGATCAATAACAGCTTCAATCCGATATTTGACTGAATCGCTGGCTAGTTACATTCGAATACTCTTTAGGAACATCGTACGGACTAGGTCTTCTGAGTACTGTACCTCGTCAAGCTTCTCCGACACGAGTATACATTTCTGTCTCAGCTACAATACTCTTATCAAGAAAGTCGGTGCGTCTTCTCCGTCGATATGAACGATATTCGACAAACTCTGAAACAATTCAGACGAGTTCCTCCCTTTCAATACGCTTCCGATGAATGTGAGGGTGTCTTCCAATAAGAGTTCACTGAATTTTCATCTACCCTGGGACAACCGCTCGTTTGATCGCCGAAGCAAACTCCTCTGGATTGTTTATTTTCTGCTTACTTTCAGCGATTTTTTCCATTGAGAGTGATCATAGTAATATTATCCTTGACTCCGCCAACCTTTCCCTCGATTTTGAATTCCGTTCGGAATGTGATGTTCTTTATCAAATCTGCCATTGATTGATCGAGGGAGTTATCACTAAACCTAAAATTGCTTCCAGTCCGCGAATTGTTAGGGTAAAGTCCTCACACCACTATGCTAAGGTTGTCGGTTCTGAAGCACACAAACCTTCGAATATGTCGCTGCTCTTATTCGCTCGGAACTCTCGCACCGAATTTTCGCCTTTCTCAAGTGCGCAAAGACGCCAAAAATTGTTCGAATCCATCGTACCAAATGTTCCGTCAAGCCGCCGATTAATACCGCCGGTCCGCCGTCCTCAAGCGCGAACCGCCGCGAAGAAATCCTCACTGCTCACATTCGAAACGTTCGAACCAAGCGCGCCATATTTTCGCCATCGACTATTCGCTCTCGGCCGCCAATAATTCCTCATCACTCACTCATCAGCACACATTTGAAGAGTTAGAATTAGTCGCACCGAATGTTCGCCGTCGATTATTCGCTCCCCGCCGCCAAGAAATCCTAACCGCTCATCCATTGCACTGCAGCAATCAGCTCGAACTTTAAAGAGCTTTAAATGTTAAATCGCCTTTATTGGTTATATTACGTGCAAGGAGTTTAGACTTTTTTTTCCATCGAAGTAATAGCATAACATCTATTTAAAAATAATAAAGAGGATATAATCGCCCACTAAACTGAATATTATTTTTTGTATCGAATCGCATAGCATTGCCCATGGGAAACACACGTCGAGATACTGATGCTGGTTGAGCAGATGCGAAGCTTCCTGACCGTCGTTGTCATCGGTGATGAGATTGGGGCGCGGTTCTGGACGTACGTCGGCATGTACGAGCGTAGTATCATCAGCACTTTCGGCGCGCTGAGTCAGCAACATAAAAAGCTCTGGATGTTTTTATGCGCTGTTGCTTTTCATCGTCAAGCAGTCGCTTTAGAATAATGCTTCACCACGCCCATGCCGTCGTGGTTTACGAGTGCCTCGCCGCACTACTCAATTGTCCCAATACGTTGTATTGTCATGCCGTCTCTGTAAACGAGTGTTTCACCGCGTTACAAGGTTAGGCCGTCATGCATTTTCTCCGCTGTCTCTCGTTGCCACCTGCGTTGCTCTACTCCATCCCGTGTTCCTACCATTCCATCTCGTGTACCGTGGCTCAATTTGACTCAATCTGGCTCATTCAGGCATACTGTGGCTTATTCTGACTTGCCTTCCGAGTGCCTCCCGCCTGCGTGTCAACTTCCTCCCGACTACTTCCCGGCTACTTCCCGACTACCTTCCTACTGCCTCACGAGGACCGCGATATCTGCACCTACGTTGCATTTCTTCGTCGCGCTGTGCTAACGCGCTGTGTGTGCATGCTTTAAAATTAGCAGCTCTTGTATGTTTTGATCTAGTGATAATTGGAAGCGTTGTCTTTTTTATATAAAATATGTAAAGTTGAAAAAAAATAATTTTCATTTTTCATGATGCCTCTTGTGACCACATATTAAGCCCTATTAGGGGGTCGAGATGTGTAAAAATTAACAGAAATGGTTCAATATCAACATTTCTTACACTCTTTGACATATCATCTTCAAGACACTGCCGAGAGAACCCAGGATTACTGGCTTGTTTATAGTAGATTGAATTACAACACTGTAAAGCATTGTTAGACGGTTTTAAAGCATCGCTAAATTTGAAAGTTTGTTGACTCAAATCCCCCCACCCCTGGTCCGTTTTTTCCTTGTAGCTCAAAAACGAAAAGTGAAGACGCCCTGGCTTTTTTTGACTTTTAATATTATTGATTTACAAGAGTTTTGGTAAAAAAACAAATACAATAACTTTTTTAAGTAAGGGGGTTATGGACATTTTGTCCTGACTAGGTAGGCCAAAATGACGTATTCCGAAAATATCGATTTAAGTGAAAATAGCTTTAAAAAAAATAATTTTTGTTTAAATTTATAAGTTTTCATCACAGACAAGATCTAGCCTAGCATATTTTGATAAAATCGGCTAATTTCCGTCACTTCAAAGGGGGATAAAAGCATGAACAATTGTATTTTTTATATTTTAAGTTGTTGAAATTAGGGTTTTTACCTTATAAACTTACGTTCATGTTGAATGGTTGGCTTTTTTAATTTAGTCGGGGTCAAAATACCCACATTCGTAGTATACTGATTTTTCGAAAATCTTTGCGATTCAATCGAAATCCTGAAAAAGCCTCAAAACGGCCAAAAAATAATGCATTCAATTTTTGTGTAGCTTTCTACGGCTAAAAGTTCGTAATTTAGAGCCATAAGTACAAAGGAAATGCATTCACAACTATGTTTTTCGTCGAAATCCATATATTACCCACTTTTTCATACGAAAATGGAGAAAAAAAAACTACAAGATTTGGGCAAACATGAAAGCAAAAAGGCAGACAATACAAAATCTGAACAAACAAAGCTGTTTTTTATGATTTGTATGTGTTTTATTTACTCTCCTTAGTATACCTACTAGTTAAAGCTCTTTAGACACATTTTTATTGAGTTGTAGCAAAAATCGTTAGTGGGGAGCAAATGAGTTGCCCAAATTACCTTCCAGGAATATTGTCAATAGGATTCGATGGGATTTTGCTAGTATATCGTATCGACTCTGCATTTGTGGTCTATTTCAGTAAAAAAATATTTGTAAATTTTTGCACAAAACATAAGCCATTTTGGCCACTTTGACTTTTTGTTTACAATATACATTGGGTGGGTGCGAGGGCGGGGGAACACCGGAAAGACGGCTTTTTTCTACTTTTGCGCTTGATATAAACAGTTTATCCCTCGGCTTTTTTTGGCGGGAATTTTTCCCAAAAATTAATACTAAATGTTGTGGGTTGATAAAACATAGCATTGCAAAACATTGTTTCATTTAGCTTTTCAATATTTTCCTTGAAATACAAACCGCTTTTTCGGAAATAAGAGAAAATCGGTAAAAAAAGTATCTAAAACTTGACCCGAACAATCGACCAATTAAGGGACAATGGATGGATATGATTTTTGGAGAAAAAAATTATTTCTAAAACTTGCATATAATAAATCGTTTTTGAGATATT
>JAUKWD010000065.1:0-12425 GCA_032356645.1 Aegina citrea | reverse complement strand
CGTCCTACCAATTTCAGACCTCGAACCAATATTTTTCTGAAGCCCAAGACATCCCTCTAAACAACTAACCTAGTGGCAATGTTGCCCCCCCCCAAGATTTTTGTGGTTAGTAACATGTATGTTAGGGATCAGTTAATAAAGTACCTGGATGAGACCGATATATTTGGAGTGCTCAAATTATTAAAGTTGTGTTCAAAAATTAGGAAAATACATTGTTCCGACAAAAAGTGTATGTGCCCAAATTCTCTTTTCTTGCTGAAAAAAATCAACTCTTTTCACTGGGGTCACCCTACAAGTGTGGAAGTAAACCCTGTTCTTATAAGATAGTTTTTAAAGACATATTTTTTGCGATAAACAAATGAAAATATAATTGACTGTTTTTTCTCGCCCGCAGACACTACGAATGGAAACAGTTCGACGCACGAGCGGAAAAAGTTAAAGGGAAATTCTGCCCGCGCGTGCCTTCGATAGTCGAAAAACGCCTTTTGATGGTTTGATGGTCTTTCCTCAGATAAGTTTTGACATCGAAAGACATTCTCGTCCAGTTGCTGTTCACGAGAGGTATGCGTGACCATGTGCCTTTTAAGCCTATACTTACCATTCCAAGTCCATGAGCACTGGCTGCACGCAACCGGTGTCCCCCCCCCCCGCTTCTTGACTGGTGCCTCTGTCTCTTGCGGCGCAGCGCTTTGCGAATGCGACCGATGTAACAAATTTTGGTTCCGCCTATAGTATATGAAATTCCTATTTGCACTACAAACACGCTACTGTCATTATTTATTCACATACTTTTTTATAAGACGATTTCTGTACATTTTAGAACGGCCAAATTTAAGAATACGATGCTTAAATTGTCAATTTAAGACTATCGAGACTCTCCTAAAATTACAATATTCTTAGAAACAAGTGAGCTTAGAAGTGGTCCCCCGGTCACGACAAAACCAAATATTAGCAAAATACTATGAACAGATTCTCAGATATTCAGCGGACGGACAAACGGACGAACAGAAGTGAAACCATAGGTCACAGCCTTCGTTGACGGGCGACCAAAAAGTATGTATTTTATATACAAACCTTAAATCCGGCCTTTTGAAAAGCACCTGCTCCTGATGCATTCATTCGTTGGCCCTTCGAGGCCAGGTGCCGCTTGAGCGATGACTCGCGTATATCTCTGAGCGAGACTTGACAGAGGGAGCAACGCTGATGAATAATACTCACGTTTTTATCAACACCTCCATTTTGGGCATACACTTATGGAGTTGCATAACATAGTCTAGCAGAATCATGATTTTACAACAATGTTGCTTAGTAGTTGCTCATTAAGGGAAGTGCAATTTTCTTTGTGAGAGGGGATAAATCGGGGGCTTTCAATTTTTTTAGCGGCGAAGGCGACGAAAAGGGGGTAGCCATCATCAATTTGATGCTGAAGGTGCAAAAAGAGAGGGTGACAAAATTTTGGCACCATATGAACAAGAAACTGTTCGGACTATAGAAAATTGGTCTACAAATATTTGCGAATAAGTGGCAAATGATGCTTACTCGAGCCGGCGCACCTGATCACAGAGGGGGATGCCGGAAGGGTTCATCTTATTTTTTGATCATCAAGATTTGCCCCAAAAAGCATGTACACAATGCAAAAACTAGTCCCATCAACCAGTCGAGGCTAGGACGGGGATTAAAGACACTAAAAAATACAGGTCTGATTGTCAATCTAGAATAATTTGAACCTCCCGTACATTGAGGCCTTCTGGCTCAAAAACCTTGTTATTATATTCTCTCTATAAAGGTTAGAATGAAATTATTGGACAAGTCAAAGACACCCTTACCACGAAAGTAGTTAATAAAATATTCTGACAAACCTGAAAATGACATGGTTTACACGATTTAATAGTTAATTTTTCGATTTTTTCTCTCTGCAAATCAAATGATTTTTTAGAAAACATTTGTAGTTTCGACAATTGTTTTGCGATTGTTTTTCCGCATCAGTGAGAGAACGAGATTTTTTTGGCAAAAAGGCAAACGTGTTTGCACTGAAGGCATCTACAGCATGTTTGCATAAGGCAGTCACGTTCTTTAGGACGAAAATGTTTTCTTTTATCGAATCTTTTTTGGGGCGAAGTTGAAAACGAATTTGACATTTTCAACAATGATTATTTCACTATTAAATAGAAATATCAAATATCAAGTGTGTTGAATTTAAAAATATATATATAGGAAACACACACGCACAAACTAGAAGTATAAATTAAATTGTTTTAGTTAGTGTTTTCATTTGCCGTTACAATTTATGTTCAAAAGAATTATTACAATTAAAGTTTGGCAAACGTATCTCATCATTGCAATGTTTGTAACATGGTTTGCAGCATTCAAAAAACAAAAACAAAAACGTCGCAAACATACGTATGTGAATTGGTTTGTTATATTTTTTTCGAAAATAACAGATCCAGCTCTCGCCTATTTAATTATTTAATTAACTATCTATTTGAAAAATTAATCATATGGCATGTCTGAATCACTAGATTTATCAGATCATGAGTTACACCTCTCCCAAAATTTGCAAAAACACGCGAATTTCTTTCGAGATGCCATTTTCAATGTTCTTTGCACATTGCTTTTGGGAGCGATGAAAATCAAAACATTATTGGATTTCTAAAAACAACGAAAGATTAATAGTTAAAAGTAGTTTAACCCAAAATTATTTATTATTGAACCTAGGGACCTTGAGAAGTATACTTATCGATATTATTGTTAATATATGAGTGCTGTTTGAAATATATAATTCAAACACACAAACGCACCTGGTCTTGGTGGCGGTTCGAGTGGATGACCTGTCTGCTTCGCCCAACCGACGGGATGGAGATCGGGTGAGTCTGCACACGTCCAGAAATCATACTGCTCCGCCCACCCATCCAAATGAACGCGCACACGCGCTGAAGCCACTCCACTGACCGAAGCAACGCGAAGAAGAGATGGATTACGAGGATCGACCACCTCCAACTTGTGCTTAAAAAAATATGAAACCTTACAAGTCCTTGATCGAGACTTTTTTAGAGATGCCGACATCGCTGGCTTGTTCACGTTTCTTTCTTTTTTTCATTAGAGCCACTTTAGATCTTGATTCCTGTTTAATGTAAATTGTCTATCGTTTACATTATTTTTCAATGATTCTTTAACTTCGAACCTAAAGTTGAACCTTTATAAAATTGTTAACATACGAATATAAATATTAAGCGTAAATGAAAAATTTGAAAGCCTTTTCGCCCCTATAAGCCTGTGAAACCCTGTTTAACAATATTATTTTAACTACAAGAGTATGACCTTAAACAAGTAAGGAGTTAATTTCTAATTTGAATATGCGCAAACACAGTGACAAAAATAGCGTCTGGATTTTTTTCTACTACTGTTATATGGGATTTTTTTCTACTACGTCAAGCAAATATCATTGTTCGGGTGTAAGTTGACTTTCCAATTGTTTTCAAGAAATCTGTTTCGTTTAATTTACTTTACCCTTTCGTTTACAAAAATTAAATAACTTCACAACAATAATGTTTCTAGCAAAACACTCTACCCAAAATTTGAGAAAAATGTAATGCGGCGTTCAATTTTTGGTGAACTGTTTTTCAAAATACAAATTTTATTGTAGTGTTCACGTTTTATAATATTTTCAAAATTCCTAGATACCTTTTTTACGTTTATTCCTAAAATATAAAAAGCCGCCTCCACATCTCCCCTGACCTCCAACCGATGCTTTCTAAATGTTTTTTTTTTGTTAATTTAGAAGACATTATACCGATACAAAAACGTAGAAGTAGGCAAACAAAAATATTATTTTAGAAAAAAGTTTATTGCTAATTCCCTAAATATTTACCTTGTAGTAAAAATAATTATTGGAAAATAAATCTATTAGTTTTGTCAATATTAACATACATTCGCAGCAACCTGCACACAAAAGCATACAAAATACCGTCCTAACCATCCTGTTTTTCGCATTTGAACATATACTTCGACCGAAACCATTTTATTTATTTTGAAAAAACGGTACCCTTATTAGAGACATATGTGCTAAATAGACCTATCCGCAGGTTCTTGTGGAAAATCCCAAATTTATATCCCCCATACAGTAATCCGCCCTATTCTTTAAAATTCTAAAATCGCTTAGAAAAAAAACAGATTTTGGTTAGAAAATTTGTTTTTGGCTGTTTATGCCGCAATTATGATTTGGTTTTGATATGGTAAGTTTTGATTGAAATAACAAAGTGTGGCTGAAAATTGTAATTTTGGAATTTTGATTGTCAGATTGTCCAAAATTCGCAGTACGTTGTAACATCAGCACTTTTAAAGCTTCAATACGACAAATATAATCTGATTATCCCAAAAACCCCACCTTAATACATAAATTAAATATACCAGTGAAGGAAAAATCTCACTATGCGTTTCTTTTCATGTAACTTTCGTCATTAATTCACGCATTAGTCACAAAATGCTCTCTACTATGTGTTAAATGTTAAAAGGCAAAAATCAATCACATGTCATCAGATGGCTGGTTTGCTGGGTTCGGGTTAGCTTGGGTGACCCCTCCGCACCCCGCTACGATATTCAAATTATTTTACCCTATCCATGACATCCAGTCCTCTATTGTAGAAGTCCAGTGGAGCGTCGGCCAATGGTAAGGCTTGCGCTCCTGGGGAACTGCGGCAACACCGACCAGGATCATGTACAGTTTAGTTCCAGGTTGAGTCTTCACCCATGTGCTGGTCAAACCTGTATATTGAGCATTTTTGTTAAAGAGTTATTAGTCTTCGGAGCGGTCCGTTTGCGGTCCGTATGATATGCGGAACGAGCTAACCGAAGACCTTGCTGTAATGAACGAGGTCTGTACTTGTATTGGCCGTGGTTATTCGCAGTGACGGAATTATGTGTTGCTCTTTGGGAAACCCTTTTTGTTGAAATAATACTCCGGCATTGACAGGGTAATAAATTGGAAAAATTGGATGCATAGTAGAGGGGTGTATCCCCCTTTTTTTGGGGGGGGGAGACGCACGTTTAGTGGGGGTGAAAATATTGGAGCAAGGGGGAGCGTTTTGATAGTTGTTTTCTCCCGAAAACGCTCCATGTTTCTTGCAAGAAAAATAAAACCAAAACGAGTCCCCCTCATTCTGTGCGGGAGGGGGGGGAGGGGCATTACCCGAGTTTTTTAACTCCAAATATAATATTTCTCCCCCGCTGTGAACGCTTGTAAACAAAAAAGGAGAACCAAGTCGTCCTTGGTCATATATTTGTTGTTGGTCAAAAATGGGTAAAAAATTTAGCAAAATCTTATGAGCAGATAGAGAGAAATTGGACATTTTTGTGTAAAAAAATAGCACAAAATAATCGTATGATTGGATTTGGAAAAATTAGACCAATTTTTTGCAGTGAAGTTGTTTTGTCTGACCCAATATCTTACATTTCATGTATCTGTCGTGGTGCACCACTTTGCAAGGAACGTATAGGTGAGAAGGAAGGCGAAACCGAGAACCTGACGCAACTTCCTGCGAACGTACATCTGTTAGAGTTGAATAAAAAACATTGGATTATATGAGGAACATGCTACCAAATAGTTTACTTTATCATTAGGTATGCTCCACATGTAACGGAGGGTGGTCCCACCCCACCCCTGACAAGTCCTCGTATGATCTAGTACCGTAGTGATGAATGTCAGAAATTTTATGAAAAATATTATCAAAACCATTTTTGGCCCTTCTCCTATAATAATATAACAATATAAATTTATAAAGAAATAGTCCTAACTTTCACTTTCTCAAATATATAAAGGTCAAAAGTGGTAGCCACCTACTTCTGTTCAGACATGAACAGCATTTTTAAGCAAAAAAGGAGAAACGAGTCGTCCTTGGTCATTTATATTTTGGTCAAAAATGGGTCAAAAAAATAAAATAAATATTTTTTTCAGAACTTTAACTAGGTAATTATAGTAAAAGACCACAATGTTGAGCTTATATGAAAGAGATTTCAGTCAGCGGAAAAAAAACTGTGCAAAAAACTACCTATGGTACAAAAAAGAAATACATCCCGGAAACAAACTTGATCTTAATCAGTCTAACCTTCACTGGATCTGTACACATAAAGGCGTTATATACAACGTTCGTTCATCCATCCCTGATTTCCACGGTCGCCTTGTGCTCTTCGCACGAATTGTGGAAACACTGCCTTTCCTTGACAAAGCAGGCTTCCTGATCGCGGCTCTCCGGCCACCATAACATGCCATTCTCCTGCTCAGTCCAGACAGATGGGACGGGATCGTAGAAAGATTTCCCATTCTCCTCCCAAAGGGCAAGGCTCCAACTCATGTTGACGTTTGAAATATATAATGGAAAAAATTATTAGAACAAAATCGTACTTATCATAATAAGATACAATTAGATAAGGAGGTAGGTATATTGAAGGGGGTTCACATAACACCAAACCCCTAACCTTGCAATTGGTTAGATAATCCAGGGGTGATTATACTGCAATAATGCTCCACGGTAGAGGATTGCAAGACCTCAGTGGAGTATCTCCAAAGATCAAAGTTAGCACATGTGCATGGTACATGTTCCGGCATACCCTGTGCACCTACGTCCTTATTATTGTGTCCATAATAGTACGGGTCACTTTAGCGTTTTCGCCATTTTGGGAGATAAATTGAAAGATTTTGAAAAAAATAAAAGAGCTGAAGTTTTGAAGTGATACTTTTTGCACTCTCCTTGCCAATAGGAACAATTTAAGCTATACATTACCCCCTCCCTGGGATTTAAAAAAAAATGTTCCACCCCCCTCTTATTACACCCCTACTATTAGGGACATGTCTACGAGAGAAGTTGCTTGAGACAACATCGTTCACAAGTGTCTAACTGAGGTGAGACGTCCCCAAAAATATTTATTATCACCATTAATTAATTATTATTATATAATATGTGATTGGAAAATAAGATCTTGTGGAAATTTAGTTGACAATTTAAATCGGTGCGCTTTATAATAAAACAAGCCGAACTTCCGGTGGTCCCCCTCCCCCGCCCAAAGAAAATGGCCAAAATATCCAAAGAAAAAGGAAAAAGGCTATAATAGACAAATTTTGGTAAAAATCAGGGTAAAAACATTTCACCATTTTTAAGACCAAAAAGTTAGTTTCTATAGAAAAATGAGAAAAATCCTATGACTCGATTTGGACAAATAGGTCAGAATGGCCCTTTTTCGGAAATGGTTCGGAAATGGTTTGGTCAAATTTTGACCATCTCAGAATTTTACCAGCTCAAACAAGCTGTTTTTCCAACAAAGTGTTTTTCCAAAAGAAGACCATAAACTTAGTTTCTATAGCAAAAACATATGAAAATCTATATATTGAGAAAAATAGGCAAAATTTGACTTTTTTTTACAAAAATGGCCAAATTTTAAACAAAAAGTGGCCAAAAATACCATTTTTGATTTTTTGTTCCAAAAAATTTTGTCGCCATTTTTTGAAAGACCAAAAATTTAGTTTCCATAGCAAGGATCAGGGACATTTGTAGTACATTTGTAGCGTTTGGCAGAAATAGGCAATAAACATAATTTTTAGGTTTATAACGGCCAAACCTTGGGGCCAAAACCGTGTTTTTTTCTAGAAGAAGACCAAAAATTTAGTTTCTATAGCGAAAAATAGGAAAATTTATGGTAGCGTTTAGGAGAAATAGGCCAAATTTGAATTTTTGAACAAAAATCGATGTATTTTAAGTTTCCTGGATGCACAACTTCATGCAAAAAATCAGAACAAATTATGGCGTGGTTTTGGCTGTAAAGCCGGATCGGAGGCACATGAATTGATAGGTTCCTTTCCGGCAAACCAGGGAACCAAAAATGATGTATTTTCATTCCATTAGATTCAACTAATGATATTAGGTATGACACGATTCGAGGTCTTAGTTAGGTTTCGTGGCCATTATTAATCCACCTTGTGTTATTCGAAATATCTATGTTATACCATTTTTAGGCTAATTTTTCATGTAGAATCAGAACTTTGAGAGAAAAAGGCAAAAAGGCGAAGTCTTAATTATTCCCCTATTAAATATTAAGGAAAAATCTAAAATATGACAAAAATCGATCGTAAAACAATTTTGTTGCGGTTTTTTTAATCAATTCAAGAGACCCATATGGGCTTACTTTGATTCAAATGATGGCTTGCTGGAGTGCATATTTTAGACATGTATTTTTTTTCATGCATCATGCAATTTATTTTACCAGAGCTTTTGTAAAAAAAAGGTTGGAAAGAAGATATTTTGACTTAAGATTTTCTGGATTTAAATTGGCATTTTATCATAGTTTTGGGGTGTGATTTTTTTAGGAATCACGATTTCCATTTTTATTTTTGGACAAAAAGTTGAAAAAATGCCTAAAATTGAAAACTTCGGAATAAATTGTCGGACGAAAAAATCATGATCAAGATGCTATTACTCAGTTGATTCTTTGCAGTTTTTTTATTGTTAACATGATCTAGTTTGAGCCTGTACAAAGATTCGCCCTTAGGATTCGTGGAATTTATATTTTTTGCCCACGATATTTATCATGCAAAAAATTGTCGGTGAAAAATGGTAAATTTTACCCTTTTTGACATTTCGATGGATTTGTTGAGTATGAAGGTGAACCTATCCTATCCTATCTTTCAGCCAAAGAAAAAAAGGCCCATGACCTTACAACCTCCGTCAAAAAAATTATTATGCTCAGTGGCCGCAAGGGCTACCCAAGATCTTCTAATCCTCTCTAATCCCCTTATTATACTTTTTTTTTCCATTATATTAAATTTTCGAAATTATATTGATTAAGGGGATCAAGGGAATTATCTCCGGATTGTGAATTTTCAGGCCTAGAGACCTATACCAAAAGATGGGATAATAGATTGTACAACTTTAGGCAAAATTTTAGAAAAATCTAACAGTGTTTGGAGACAAAGGCGTTATATACAAAGTTCGACAAACAAACGGACGGAGGTGAAATTATATGTCACAAATCCACCCGCGGTTAAAATAATAAAAAAAACTTTGTTACACATTATCTTCTTCAATTTCATGAAGCAAGGGGAACACAGCAAATCCGCATTGGTGAGGTAAGATAGCAACTCTTCGAACAAACGAAGATTATGCAAGAATTTTGGACGATAAACGTAATCTATTTACATTCCGAATAAAGCCAATGCCAAAAACTTGTTGATTCCACTGGTGTAGATTGTCAAGATGCTTTAGCGTGAATACATCACATATATAGCCTCCAACTACCTTCTTTTTCAACAAGCAAAGTTTGGAATCGGCTAAAGTGAAACAGTAATGACGAAATCGAGTCGATAACCCATGTCGCGCTGGTGTTACCCACGGTAGAATTTGTAGCTCTGCTTGTCGTTTAATCATCTGGGCTAGGGGATTGTTCCCATTCCGCAAATGCTTTTTTAGTTTACCCAGGAAGTTTTCGAATGGGAATGCCGAAATTTCGTTTAAACTACACCCCATGTTGGTGACATCATCAGCTATGTGCCGCACACAATGGACATTGTACACAGTGAAAGTCTCTCCGTATATATGCTTCGCATGTTCTGAATAGTAATGCAGTAGTTCATCTGCAATTTTTTTATCATGATCTCTAATATCTTTATTTAAATTGAGTAGGATCGTTAAGGCTACATGTAGCGTGATACAACTAATGGTCCTGTGTACAAAATAAATTGACGAAATTCGGTTGCTTTCCACCGAGGAAGCTCCTTCAACGATCGTGGCTGGCGTGCGAAAACAGATGGCATTGCACCATTTAGTCTCACTAATCCGAATGAAAGAGCGTCCACCATTGGTTTTCCAATTCGACAACACCGCGGTCCCCCCGACTAGAAACTCAAGCTTACTCTTAACGATACCAAGGCACACCATGTACATGTAATCCAAGACGAAAGAGAAAATGCAGGAAAATCGAGGCAATTGTAGAAGGGGTGTGATATTCGTTTGATGGTATTCACAGTCATTGCTGTTGAATTGTACATCGGTACGTTGTTCGGATTGAGTTCGGATTGAATTATTCTATTTATGGGTATGCTGGTTTGTAACCAAAGGGGATTCTGCACCCCTGCCCTAGCAGCAGCTGGTCTATTTTTGCGTTTCAGCATTATTTATTTATATATATATTTTTTTATTTTTCACACGTGGCGGGTGTCTCTAGAGAGGCAGGTGATGCTCACTCTAACCGGTGCACCTGATCACAGGGGGAGATGCTGACGGGATGTGGTTGGCCATCACATTCTGTCATTAAGGTATCTCCCTTCCACGTACTACTCATACATCTTACATTCACTTTTCAGCAGGTCTGGAATCTATTTATTGTTTTTTATAAATACTGTATATTATATATATATTTTTTATTATTTAAATTAATTATTGTATATTAAGGATTTCATTAGTGTATATAAAGTTATTATTTATTTATTATTATTATTTCCGAGCACTATTCGAGAAGAGATTTTTTAGATTGAGGTTCATTTCTCTAGACCTGTCCACGTCATTCCACACACCAGTTATAAATAACTTATTTGTCGAGCTTGGAGTAAACCGGTGTTCGCGTGCTAAGGAGCAATCTTTTCTAGGACATCGGTCACTCTATCCCTTGAAGGCATATATTTGTCTTTTGTAAGGTAATTTGTTTCTGGGACGTGGGTGTAGCTGGACGGGTCGACGGGCGGTGTGCCTTTTCTGGTCTTGATCTTCTTCTTTAGTGCTCGGTTTTTATATATTATCTTATTTTATTATCGTTTTTTATTAATTATTTCTCAAAACTCATCATGGCTTCAAATAAATGCCCCTGCTATATACTGTATATTATATATATATATTTTTTATTATTTAAATTAATTATTGTATAAATGATTTCATTAGTGTATATAAAGTTCTTATTTATTTATTATTATTATTTCCGAGCACTATTCGAGAAGAGATTTTTTAGATTGAGGTTCATTTCCACCCGGCCCCCCCGGTATTGTGTCTTTTCCGAGAGAAGAAATGCTGTCCGACAAAGCGACAAAATTCTATAATTTTGATGCATCGATGCTGAAGCAGATGAATAAACTCAATTTACATACTACTCATATCTGATTGATCTTTTGCTTGTTATTTTTATATTAATATGGTGATGGAAGAATATAAATATTTACAAAAATAAAACTCCCCTCTCGAGATAACTCATTTTTGGCTATCAGGTTATCAGGGACTTAATAAATTCTTCCAATAAAATGTTCCAACAAACTAAATCGAAAGAGGACATTTTCTAATCATCCTCAACTGCGGGGATTTCAGAAAAAATATCAATCTCTCCACTCAATTTCTACATCGCCCTTTTATGACACACTTCGAGATATTGGTTAGGTTTGGTGGCCAGCATTGCATGGTAATTTATTGACGGAGCTAGGAATGTCCGTTTGGTTTAATTTTTATTTTGTTTGAAAGACAATTGAATGTTGTTTTTAAAAAATGTTTTGTGTAAAAATCCCTGCTTGATGCGTCACAAAATTGACGAATAAAAAATCACCAATAACGGCCAAAAATAAGCCTGTTTTTGGTGACACTAAAACTTATTTTTACATGCGTAAAAATATATAATTCCTGTGAAAGTACCATTTTGAGGATTTGCAAGGTTCAAATACTTTATTTCAGTGGTAAGAAAAGGCATATTGGACTAAATCATCTAAAGAATAAGTCAGCAGTCAATTTTGGCATATTTGTTTTCACTTATATTTAGTATGGCAAAATATTCAACTTCAAATTTTACACGAAAAACTAGTCTGAAAAATGGGGTAACATACCATATGTTTGATAATCGAAAATGTGTCAACCGCGGCCGCGAAACCTAACCAGGAGCTCTAAAGTTAGTCCTATGCACATTTCAGATCATGTCCCTGCATTCCCCCCACAGGATTTTTGTAAAATTCACAGCCCTACCAAGTGACACTCTTTGACAAAAAAAATACCTGCCCTGTCTCTGCCCCCAGAGAAAAATGCTCGATTTTTCTGTTTTTACAAGAAAATAGCCTGATTCTTTTGCACTAAAGACCTTAATTTATCATTTTTAAAGTTAAAATAGGTGTATTATACAATTTTAATAATTTCCCTGCAGTTTGAAGTAAAATATATATTTTTCGAAAATCCCTGTCCTAGTCCCTGTCCTAGGGATTTTTTTTCTCCCGAAACTATTCCGGCCTCCAGGTCAAAAGTTCCTGGAGGGTATACAGTGAAAATAATTGAACGCCGCAAACATTATATATTATTCTTTACATTTTTCTATAATATTTTTGAAGTGGTACTGACATGAAAAATTACCCCTTCTTTTTAAATACAAATTCAACGGTACCAAATTTATTTGATTTGACTCATCTGTTGTTGAGTTACAGC
>JAUKWD010000064.1:0-12460 GCA_032356645.1 Aegina citrea | reverse complement strand
CTTTATATTTTTTATATATTGAGGCCTCATACAATTATATGCAAATTAACTGCTTTGTCGATCAATACGGGAAAATTTACCTCGTTTGTTTTAAATCGACCTCGCAGGCTCGGTCGATTTGAACAAACTCGGTCAATTTATCCCCGTATTGATCGACAAAGCAGTTAATTTGCAGTAAAAATTGCACCTTAAAAACAATTTCGTTTTAAAAATAACAAATTAATTAGGTCGAGATTTTGACTGGAACTGTAATTAATAATTTACGCTTCAGACAATCATTGAAACGGGTAATTGAAAGTACACAGCTGAACAGCTGAGCAAATAGAAAAGTTCTACGCAAAGTTATGAAAATCAGACGATATATCAGACTGCATCCGGGCGTCTAGTTTTGCGATAAATTATATATCGGTATGATGGTTTGATGGTTTGATGTTTTTTTATTATTTTGTTGTTTGCTCTTTTTACCGTTTTCACTAATATATATTTTTTAAATGCTTTTTTATTTAGTAAATAGTCGGGTCATTGTACCAATTTTCAGATAAATTGGCACAAAATACGCGATTAAATATATTTTTTAATTTATGTGTTATTGCTTTTTCAAAGTAAAATGTGTATCTTAACTTGATTTCTCGTGTTTTATTTTAAATCCCTCTCACATTTACCTTATTATTAGTAATTTATTATCTTTATTTCAATGTCAAATATGAATTTTAAAAGTGGTAAACCAATTTAAAGACCTGCGTTAAAAGTTTATTTAACAACAATGTAATAATTTCGTTTAATTTTACGTTATTCTTACTTTACTGTCTTGTTCTGTGTAATAGAGCTTTTTTTTAGAAGCTTGCGATGGATATACATCAAATAGAACCATTGTGTATATACACACTTGTTTACGTATTGTTTTGAGCCTTAGTAATGTTATCATATTTCTGTTGTTTAGTCTCGGATTTTTCAGAATTTATCCTTACTTAGAAAATTGGATTTGGAACGAGAAAATAACGCAATTACTAAACAGTCCATTTTTCTTTGCTCGTCTAAATTATATAATATGATTATAATATCATATTAAATAATAAACAAGCAAGTGAACATATTTGTCGTTCTTTAATTCAAACATTGAGTAAGTTAGTACTAATAAAGCAATTTAAGTTACTTTTTTTTATCAAATATTTGTTAACTTACTGTAAGAGATCCAATTAGCCCTCACACTCGGGGTGGATTGAAAAAAATGGGATTCAAAATATTAATATTTTTTTTTGTCGATGGAGAATTATGAAGCATATGTATCCATGCTTTGTATTTATCGTTTATCTGATCTGTTGTCAGTTATTTACTTCTACTTATCATCCCATGTAAACTACCAAAGTATAGTGGTCTGTGATATATCCAGTGTTCATTTTGATCCTAAAAAAGTGCCAATGCACCTTGTTCTTTTCTTTTTTGAGCCAACCATATATCAATATTTTCATAAAACATGACAACTCAGACGAAAACATTGCAAAAAGTAGCTATATTTATAGCAAGCGTAATTTCGTGTTTTTACAAAACGCCCTTCTTTTGAATAAGCCCCAAAACGTTGTGACAAAAAGCCTTCCCCCTGGGAACTTATTTAACGAAATTCGGTACTGCATACTCTATATAGCAATCACTTCGAAACCAATCCGAAGTTCGAAGCCAATCGAAGTTCTATTTTCTCGTCGATTCCAAACTGATGAATATAGAACCAGTTGATTACACGTTTTTTTTTTGATAAGCAACCCGGTTGAGGCTCAAATTTGCCTAAAAATTAAGCAATTGCTAAGCAACTGTTGAGGCTCAAATGCATTTTTTTCAGATAAATTTACGTTTTTGCTTCAAAATCGCCCCCACCGTGGGACAAATGGGAAAAAAATTCGCCTGCGGCGCAATTTGTTAACTTTTACTATATAAATGGTCAGTAAAATTACAACTGTCATTCTACTTATTGTGTAACCAAAAGCAACGACAGAAGCTTTAATTTTCAATAATATAATTTCCGAATATTTTAATATGTTAAGCAACCACTTAGCAACTTTGAGGCTCAAATGGATAATTTGCTAAGCAACTCGAGGCTCAACCCAAAAATGGAGTTGCTTATAAAAAAAAAAACGTGTACGTGGCTAGCTATCTTAGGCATGCGCAGTCTGATCGTACGCCGAGCGTAAGCAGTGGATTTCACTTTAAAATTCGTCCCGACCCTCGGGCCTTCGCAATGAAATGACCCGACCTTCAGGAATTTAATTTCTTCAACGTGTGCGATTCCCGGGATTTCACTAACCTAAAAAATGTTGAACTTTGTTTTTTTATTTTGTCCCGACCGTCGGGATGGGATTTCACTCGGTTAACATGTCCGAACCCTGGACTACCCGGTGGGGGGATATTCAACCAAACGATTTAACCCCACATTAGTCTTATAACAGTCGACTCCGTTGTCAACGGGAAACTCTTTTCCATGCAAGAAATCCCATAAAATTAAATTAAATAGCGCATACGTTGTTGTTGTTGTTGTTGTTGTTAGCGGAAAGAAAAGAGAAGCTTGTAGTGTAAAAGCTACTGGAGCATGGGGGCTTTGTCGAAGGAGTTTTATTGAGCGAGTGGTTTTATTGAGAGGTTTTATTTTTATTGAGCGAGTTTTATTGAAAGAATTTCGGCACACTGTTTAAAAGTTTGATGGTTATGTGGCGTTCAATTCTTGGCTTCACCACCGGCAGATTTGGGGATTTGGGATTTTTGGCCCCACCCCCAAATATTGTGTCCCCACCCTAGGAGATTTTGTTCCCACCCCTACGGATGGGGCAATTTTTTTAATTTTTCGTCCCCAAATCTGCCCTAAGAATTGAACGGTGCATTATTATGAAATGTAGTACAACTTTTTTTTTATTTATGGCTTATTATTTTTTTTTGTTTTGAGTATTATACAGACAAAAACATACCATAGCAGACTTTAAATCTCCATATGATGCTCAGAAATATATTCGTCACAAAGATCACCCGACTATTCTCGATTGGAAATAGGAATGGCATTAGTTTTAATGAAAAACTAAATCACAAAATAAACACGATATTTTTAATGAAATACCCTCATCGTTTTAAAGTTCACGTTTTCTGGTTTACCATGATAAATACTTGTGGAAAATGGCCAAGATTTTGCACACTTAAAATATAAATGTCCCCCCCTTCCCCCCGGTCAAAATGGTCTTGGGGAGAGAGTCAATTTTGAAATATAATTTGAAATCTTCCACCCTTACGTATCCGATCGCCCTAATTTTTGTCGAGAATTCCCAAATTTGTTAAACAAAACTTTTGGCGGAGAAAAAAATATTTTCAGATCGATAATTTTCGAAAAGGAGCCTATTGTTTCCAGTATTTGGGCACAATATAAATTTTAAATAATGGCCTAGATTTCGTAAAAATACTTCAATTGACATGGAACTTGGAAATTAAACTTGTTTTATGGTTATCTACACTTTGTAGATGTTTATTAGATGTTATCATCAATATTTTCCATTGTTCTCTATTGTTACCTATTGTTTTAGAACAATTAGACCAATAGGCTGTATTTCGAAAACCCTTTATCAGATGGACTGGAATTTTGCTTTGTAAAAAGCAATCGTGATCCCTAACATTCCCTAAAAAGTTCAAGACACCAGCATTTACAATTTATATTTCCATTGTCCCCGTACCGACTCAAAGAGCCTATAAAGTATATGTGGGGTTAAACCCATTTGTTTAACGCCACTCTACTAATATCAAACTTTGCGAATTGGTCAATTTTTCATTTATTGTTTTGCTTCTGCAATTGTATATTTTATTCTCTACGCTTTTTTTTATCACTTTCTCATTCTTTTACTTTGAGATTTCGAAAAAACAGTTTATGGGGGTACCATGAGCCCATTAGTCCACGCTTTTAGACCCTAAGAGTCCACGAGTCCAGGTTTTTATACCCTATGAGTCCGGACTTATATTACCGCCATAAGTCCATATAATTTTTTACCGACCTACATTCACTAAGGCGAGGCCAAGTCGATTAAAGTACATACAAAAACTCTTGACGTATATTACAGATTTCCCTATAAAATTTGAAAGACAAATCGTCCAATCCTAATTTTTGTATTACAAAAACGAGAAGAGGAAATACTCCATTTTTCATGAAAAAAAGTTTGATAAATTTGAAAATTTATATGAAAAAAACGAAGATGAAAATTTGCAGGTGATAGAATGAAATGTGTTAGAAACAAAAAAAAAATATGGGGTCGTTCCCTAAACATTAACTAAGTAAAATCAATAACAATTAACTTCTTTTCACTATATTTAGCATTTTTTAGACCCGATTGTCATTCTCTGTAAATAAAATGGACAGACATTTTCAGAGAAAACCGAAAAAATCCGGTGGATTTAAATGAACGGCAAATTACAATGGATGTCAATCTGGTCTATAACCACATCTTAGTAAAATATCTGAGGTATATTAGATAACTTTATTTCTATCATCTAACATAATGGGTACTTATGGCCACTGGGATTTTGATAAAAGAGCTTTCAGATTGTTTTAAATCCACTTTAACCCAAATCCATTATTGTGTTCCACTAGAAAAGATTGGTATTTGGTCGAATATGAAATATAGGTAAAATTTTATAGTTATATTACAATATACTAATTATTAGAAAGATGATCACCCCCCGTGATATACCAGGTTGGATGAAATACAGAAATTGACTCTAGTCTAATATATGCGCCAATATCTGGACTACTGTTTATTGAAATCGATTAAAAATGTGTTTTTTCTTTAAACGAAGGATAGCCGACAAAGCTTATGTATAAAACTGTATAAATATAGCTTTTATTCAGGCGGTTGCAAATTTTCATCTTCGTTTTTTCCATCTTCTTTTTCATATTTTTTAAACTTTTTTTCTAATAAGATGGAGTATGTTTCCTTCTCTTTTTGTAATATGAAAATTTGGATTGTACGTCTTTTTGTTCAAAAGTTGTAGGAAAATCTTAAATATACGTCAAGAGTTTTTGTATGTGCTTTAGTAGGATTACGGGCCCGACCGACCCAAATCTTACCAAACTAAAATAATAACATTATTTGTTTGCGTGCCGACCGACCCGATATATTCGCTAAATGTCGAATATTTGTTTTTATTGTTTTGCGAAGGCCAGATGATAATGCATTAAATTAAATAAAAAAAAATTAAATACAAAAGCATTTTATCAAAAAATAGCATAATTACCCCGCACCAGTGGTGGTGGAGGTGGGGAGTTGTTGTCTTACACTGGGACAAATTTTGTTGAAAATTGTCCCAGGAAAAACTATATTTTAAATTGTAAGCAATGTACAATTTTATCCATACATATGAACTTATTGTTTGCAGTGTGTAGTTTGCATTGCACTCTACTTTCGTTTATCCTAGATCTCAGATCTTGAAACTGATAATTTTAACATTAACCCCTCCAGAATACAAAATCTGGCACCCCCTATTGAAGTGGTGGAGCACGTGGCACCCACGTGGTGGAGCGTCGTGTAACTATGAATTAATAAGCATTTCAGAGTGTGGTGGGCTGTTACTGCGTTTGTCGGGAATTATTCATAATAATAATAATCACATGACACCGTGGAGTTTCTATGAGATCAATTTATCAATCAGCCCTATCAATCAATTATAATAAAAAAGAAGGGGGAATAATCCGTGTCAGGTGAAACCCAAAAACGAACTCAGGCAAATATATATAATTGATATGAACTTACCCGGACACTCATCAACTGCGTGCAACTCGTAAAGTGTCTTGGAGTAATCAGAGGCGGTGCAGGTTTCCTCGCTTCCTTTCTTGTAGAGGATGCACGATCCAGATCCACTATCTCCAGCTGCTGGTGTGCCCCACCGAAACACACCACACCCCACGGAGACCTTCGCCTCACAAGCCTGCTGACATTTCTTTACGGTGAATCAGCGTTCAAGATGAACTGACCTCCGATACGCCCTCCATCACGGATTTTTCCGCATAGTGCTGAGAAATGAATCATTCAATAACTGAACCCAACAACGACATGCTGAGTGTCAACTCACCATTACACCAAAAATGAAAAAGTAAGGCATTTTTCTGAAAATGAAATATATTAAAAACACAAAATGGATTCATTGTAATTTTTTATTGTGAGATTTTAGTAAGTACTTTTTTAAAACATTAGAAGAGTAAAAAACAGGTTTAACTTTTCACTCTAACTTGGCCAAATGTATGCTTATGAGAATGAGTCGTACATTTATAATATTATGTATTGCTTGTCTTTTAGTGCGATGAAATTCTACAGCTATTGTTTCAGTTCGTATGAATTTTTGCTAAAATCAATAATTTCGGCTCATTTATGGTTAATATTTATTACCTTCATAGACCATTTTCGAATTTTAAAAAATGCTTCCATTGTGTTTCTAGACATATTTACTCGGAGTTAGGGGATAAAAAGAAGCGGAAATTCAGGTCTTTGGCTCAAAGAAGGATAAATTGACATTTTTGAGTCACTGGTCAAAATAATGTAATTCTTTAAATTTGACTTTTTGGTCAAAAATAAAGTCCTATTTTCTTGAGATTTTTAGTAGAATTTAGCACCAAACAAGACACTAGTAGGGCTAAAAAAGCCAAATTGTCCGTTTTGGGCATTTTCCCTTATTCTGTAATACAAAATGCCTATATAACTGTGTTTTGGCAAAAAAAACTCGTTAACTTCCTATACCACTTTCATACCCCAAACCAAGGTTTTTCAAACACCCTAGGGGGAACGATGGTCACCCCTTAGATTTTGATAGAAATAAAATGGCAATCCCGCTCATATTCTGGATATAGTTGGATGAGACCAATATAATGTCAGATTGAGCTGTATAACGTTTTGTGTCATAAGTGTAGATACTTTATTAATTTTATGGCATTTTACAAATAAGCTCTTTTTTTCGGTCGATATATGGTCTAATTGTTATGACTGGAATTTTTGTAGTATCGCCTTTTTTAGAATTGATGTGCTAATGTTTGTTTTTATGCTAAAAATGAGGGGGCATTGTTTACATTCAAAGTCTTGCAATGGTGTTGCTCCAAATTGGGCCCTCACATTAGCAAAAACTATTGTTATTTTTGCTATTTGCAATGCTCCTGTTCACAAATATATACTTCTCTATATATATGAAGAACTTTTTCGAGGCAAACAATAACGAGTACCGTAACGGGTACTTGTGAAGAATAAAAAAAAATCACTTTGAAGGTATTATTAAAATAACGTAAAAAATCCGATACTACCTGCGCAATTTTCTTTAAAAAAAGGTATAATTTCGATAAATTATGTTAATGTGAATATAAGATTCACTTTGGGCCAGTTAATTATATAATCGTCCTTGCCCAGTAAAAAAACTCGCAGCCTTCGCTACGCTCTAGCTGAAATTTAAATGTTAGGCGTTTTTTATATAATTCCATTCAAGGTTAATATTTCCCCTTTTTATATCGATAATTTTTTGTTTTCAATTATATTCAAGTTATTACACATAAAATGCTTTACATCACCATTTGTGGTATAAGGGCGTGGCCCTCAGATCGTTCGAATTACGGCGTGTCGGTAAAACGTGTTTGGATCGATGTTTTTGAGTTGTAGTACTGCCTTACTGTGTCGTGAAGCGTCCTCTTTTCCGAACAGAGTGATGGTTAAAAGTTATAGTTGTTTGATGAGCGAGCTGTCGTCGCGTCTAACGATATGCGGAAGTTCCTCTATGCCGATAAAGAACGACTCCATCTTCTCTGTCTTGCACATCTCCAGAACTGCATCATTTGTTATTACAAATGCCATTCTGTTATCTTTCCTCTAATTTTCATATAGTTGGTCTATATATCCAATTATAGACCGAATTTCGAGACCGTCGTTGCATTTCGAGACCGTCGATGCATCGACGGCTTCTTTCTTCGTCTGGCGAAGCGTGCCCTTCATCTGCGCTATGACTACCATCTGTCTTACGAGGAAGCGGAAGAAAGGCTCGGCGTTGAACGGCCGTCAGTACGACTGACGCGTGATCGGCTACGGTGGACGGGGCACATGTTGAGGAGCGAAGACGATGTTCTGTTTGAGGCGTTGGTGTTTGTGCCCGATGGTGGTGCTCGGGGGCGTGGACGGCCGAGGCGCCGTTATTATGACACCATCAAACTTGATCTCCAGGAGCGCGGCATTATTATCGCTGCCAGGACACCAGCTCTGTTCTGGGAACAGGTGAGAGAGTTGGCTGCTAACCGCTCAGAGTGGCAGTCTGCAGTACTGAGGAGACGCTGAGATGAACATAACTGTTCCACATCATGTATTTCCTTATGTAATGACTCAGTAAATTGAAATTGAATTGAGGTTAAAAAAATAATATTATTGTCAAAAATCAGCGTTTTAGACCCTTTCTGAGGGGTCGGTCGGGTCTGTAAAACAACTAATAGACCTGGCATCGCCTTACGGTATAACAACTACAAATATCCGCTCCAAAATGCATGGCAATCCATTATCCATGTCCTCATTGTTTTAATGTGTTTTTAAATTTCGCAAAAGTATATTGACTTTTTTGAAGCATATGATGTTGAACGGATTCTATTGAGATTATTAATTAGAAATGGGTGAAAATTGCATTTTACTTTTTACTTTTCGAAGTTTAAACTCGCCGTTCACAAAACAAAAAGAAGAACGAAGCTATAAAACTTTGTTTAGCAGTAAATAGTATGGTGAAGAAGGTACACGGTGTGGGTGTCATTGTTTTATTGCTCTTTTATTCGATGATATCGTCCTTGTTGCGAAATTGTTTAAATAATTTCTTAGAAAGGTATTTATGCCAAGAGCTATTAGTTGATAATGGTCTCTTGAATTCAATTATAGAAGGGTCGAGTAAACAACTGATTTGCAATGTCTTGAAATCTACTATACGAAACAAATTGAAATATAAACTTCATTGGAGAAATCATACCCATGTAATACTTGCGCCCCGTCTCGTCCCTTTTGATCTTATCTTCACGTGCAAAGCATTCTTGGTGACTCGGTTCATCAGTAAACATATCTTCAGCACTGAAGTCCAACATTTCCGTGACCTTCCCAAGGGTAAACTCGTAGGGTTTCGGGAAATCTTTTATGCTTCCCAACCAATCCTTGAATAGTGTTTTGAAGCCTGGAAAACAATGATATCATAATGCTTGTGATTGACTATAAACGGCGGGCTAACGAAACCAGTTTTCGTTTTGTTTATTTGTACTAGCTGTCACGTTTTTAAAACGCCCTTCATTTAAAGTTAAAATATTACTGTGTCGCAAATCCGCACATGGTGCATTTTATTTTGTTGTAAAACATTATGGAGTGCATAAATGTGAGAAAAATTAACCAATTTTGAGAATTATTATTTTTTCAATTAGGTCAAAATGAGGATTTAAAAAAAATCACCGGTACTTCGGTCTTGAAAATCCATACAATGTACCCAACCAGAGTGATAACAATTATCATAGATTAACAAGTCTTGGGTTAGCTGGGTAAACTCCCACTTTTCTCAGGATTGGGAAACTATTTTACAGAATGTATTAGGTGTAATATTAACTTGAATGCGTACTATCAAATGGAGTGTAGGAATTGTCATATTCCTTCACCTATCTGAATCAAATAAACCCTACTCCACAATATTTCACTTTGGAGAAATATTTTGTACTATCCAAACACAATCAATGACGAAAACAAACATTTACGTTCGTTGGCACATTTTCTAACCAAGTATTAGATATATTAATTAAGCCCAATGTACCCTTGACACATTCAATAGATGTGAGAAAACGCTTGTTTCCTCTATTCATACCTTTATTCCTTGACACCTGATTCCTCGCCTACTAGACACTCCCACACCTTCCACGTAAACCGTACCATGTTGACGGCACATCATGAGGCAGCACGTCGACTCACCTCGTCGCGTTCGGGCAAGCACACATTCCTCGAGTGGTTCTTGTCATCGTTCGACGGAACAACCTCATTCTGGACGGAGCTTCGGCTTTGTGCGAAGATGCGCAAGTGGCGCGACTTCGCCGAGCTGTTGTGTGTGGCGTGGCAACGCGGCGGTGCTGCTCACGACATGTCCGTGATGCAGTTTGCGACGGACGCAGCACAGTGTGAGGAAGTATGGGAGCGCGTGCAGCATCGCGCACTAGCACCGGGCGTTGCGCCCAACCGCGTTTTCTCCCACGGTGGCTCATCGAACCCGGGCATGTCCGATGGGGGTTTGCTCAATTCAAGTTCCGCGCTGCAGCAGAGTCAGCAGATGTTGATTCAGCTGAGTCAGCGAAATCAGCAAACGGCGAATGTCCCATCACTAATGGGCTTGAGTAATCCCGGGTTGAGTAATCCTGGGTTTAATGGCAGGGTTAATAATCCTGGGATTAGTGGCATGATGAGTAATCCTGGGATTAGTGTCATGATGAGTAATCCTGGTATTAGTGGTGGACTTAGCGGTACCATCCTGCCGCCACCAAACACTTCTATGCAGCAGAACTTGATCTCTGCTGCGCGAGCGGAAGTGTTCGAATGGTTGCATTCATACAAAGGAAACACCGCGTTCTGGAACAACCTGAAACTTCAGGCCGAGCGGGGAAATTGGAAGACATTTGGCACAATTGTGTCAGGGGTGTGGAAAGCAAGTGGGAAGAATGAGGATGTGGTTACGTTGTGGCGCGGGGAACCGTCACATCAGGATATGTGGCTGCGCATCCGGTACAAGTGCCCTGTTGCGCAAGATGCTGCCGTGCCTTCCGTAGCGCAAGCTGTCGGAGGCCGAACTTTGGGAGGTGGGAAGGAAGGTTAGATCCCACTTCTCATTACGTTTTGTGATTATTATACCAATCTGCTTGCATTACCTGGTATGATCTATCACATCATTATTGCCCTTACGCAAATAATCAGATTATTATTATTTTTTTTTTACAGTGGCATCTGTTTTGTGCCGATAGGATGTCAATGGTTTGTGTTCGCTAAATATCAGTTCCCATTAGTTCGACTGAGTTTCATTTCCAATTCTAGCTTGGATTTGACTCTATTACTTTATAAAAAGCTTCGATCCTAACATCCTTACATGATCCTAGAATCCTGGGTTTTCATCCACCCATTTTAATTGGGGTTCAACGATTTTGAGCTTTGGGTTCGAGAGGGGGGGGGGGGTATTAAAAAAAATGTTGAGACCTCAAAGTGTTTGGAGGGGGTAAATTTTCTGTGGGTCATGAAATTTATTTTCATGCCAACACCTTTTTTGTTCATTGAATCGTAATTTAAAAAAAAATCCTGCGCTGGCAAACTAAAATCAAGACGAATTCTCATTTGGACAGTTAATGCGAATTTAAATACAATGCAAATGTAATGTGTTTATTTCCAATGTTTAACAGTAATTTGTGTGTGTGTGAGGGGGGTGACTATGGACTTCTCTGACATCTTTCATGGGTTCAAGTCCATTGGCACAAGTAATCCGAGGTGGTTCTGTGCCTGAATTAGTTTTCTCTAAACAGAGACACAAAACGAGGAGACCCACTCGCATGACAACACCTAAGGACTATGGGTAAGAATTGTGATGGTCAGTGAGCGAGAAGTCCAGGGACAGAGGGGACACGTGAGGAGGGGTGTAATCTAAGTGATATGAGTGAGGCTTAGGAACAATGTGTGAATAATATGAAAGGAAGGAGTTCACACACAAGCAGACATATATGCATTGTTGTATTTGTGATGTCATATATGGCACCTAAATATACAGTTATGAGCCTAATTTAGACTTTTTCTTCAGTGGTGAGATGGCAATTTTGGATTACTGGAACATGTTTAAGGATCCAAAAGGGTGAAGTTTATATCTAGTAAAATAGTAGTTCAGCAGCATAAGGCTTGAGTTTATATTTTAGGAGTCACAATTATAATTGTTCTTCACCAAATAAATGGCTTATTGTATATCATGTGTTTGTGCTACAGTATCATATTCTCTGTAGACACAGCTACTTTTAAATTCTTTTTTGAACAATTTTCTGCAGGTTTTTTTCTAAAATCGGGATTTTGGATATAAAATTAACGAACTGCAAAAAAACATTCCAAAACGGACAGTGACCGACCTTACATGGGGGAGGGGGGGGGGGTAATTTATAAAGATGTCTTGATATCGGATACTGTCCCGCGCAGATTCGAACCCGTTCAGTAACATTCACAAGGCGCAAAAGAAAATCGTCTTGGAATGGCTGAGCAAATACGAGGGGAATCCTGCGCTCTGGAACAACCTCAAGATACAAGCAGACAGGGGCAACTGGAAGGTATGAACTGAATGGAAATTCAATATGATTAAATTAATTTATTGTACAAAAAGATCTCGGACAACCCATAGTGCGGAAATGAGATTCAACCCCCCTTTTTGTTCACCCCCCCCCCATTTAGGTATCCAC
>JAUKWD010000063.1:0-12552 GCA_032356645.1 Aegina citrea | reverse complement strand
CCATGCACTCCTGGAAGTGTCAGACATGGATATCCTTCAGTGAGTGTGAATTTTTTTATATCATGTTGTATAAAAAATAAAAGATTGCATTGGAAACTTGTTCTTCTAGTTTTTGTTTTGTCATACTTTTTTCCGGGGAACCAATCATGGCTTTGTCTTGTTTTTATTTTTTTTCTTCCAAAATGGCTTTTCTGAAAAAAAGAAGCATTAAATACGGTGTGAGTTTTGAAAATTTAGTGTAAAAATCCTCTATTCCATCAGGCGTGTTCTGAGCAGTGCGTAATCTTGCTGGTTGTCGATCAGAATGGAGGGAGTATTCTACACCATACTGCTACCAACGCTGATCCGCCAGCAGATTTGCCTGTTGTAATGCCTGGTAGTGTCGTACACAGTGCTCTCGCGTACCACGTCATTCCAGATGGATGTGCCCGCTCACCTACGGAATTCAACGGCAATGTTGACCAGGCCGCTGAAAGAGCGACTGCTTGGTTGAGGCGGCGCCGAGGAATCCGCTGCGAGTTTGTGGCGCAGTATTTAGAGGAGTACAATGCGCGTTTTTTTCACCGTGGGGAAAGAAACTTTCCAGACTTCTTCATGTATATGATGGCCGCCACATGGGAGCTTAATTAACTTTATGTTTGTAAAATTACATTAAAAACGAAGATATTTTGTTATTATTCATAATCAACACTATAAACATCTTTGCTCTTTGATCTACTCAAATCTACCCCGGTGGTCACCCCGGTGAAAATTTGCCCGGATTTGGTGGAAAATGGTGAATTTTCACCTCACCCCGATGAAAAAATAATAATTTTAAGAACCCGGTGATAATCAACTCCACATAATATATGTATATATATATATGTATATAATAAACCCAGAACCAACGTTGGCTCACTCCGGTCAAATCATCTTGCCACAGTCACACATTTTGAAACTGTTGATTTTTTTATGAAAAATAAGGGCATTTGAACGAAAAATTGCAAGGATCATTTTAAGTACCAACATACCAATACTGAAGAAAAAAATCGGGTTAAAGGGCGAATGATACAAAATGGATATATATATTTGACGGTTTGATCGACTTCATTTTCTTGAAAAGTAAGGGCATTAAAACGAAATCAAATTTGAAAGAATCATTTTAAAAAAATACCAAAAATAATAGGCTAGCATCAATATTTCTTGACAACCGTTTTCGGTCAAAAGGGCGAGTGAAAAAAGTGAAACTCTTTATTTGAAGATTTCAATGGTCTGAATTCTTAAATTGATCAGGATACTCAATTTTAAGTACAACATAAGTACGTAAAACAAATTCCACCCCCCGACTCCTTGTGCGCTAGAGAACAATATAATCGCACAGTTTAATAGACGTATACGCATCGTATGCAAGACCCCCGAAATTCCCCAAAAGTCAGGAGTCTGCGATTTGGGCTATGTTGTGCCTGTTTTTAGTACTAATTTCAACCCATATCTACCAGTCTCGAGATGTTTTGGAAAAAAGTAAAAATTCCGAAATGACGTAATTTTGACTGGTTATTTTAAATACCTCTAAAATGGCCATTTTTTACCATTTCTGAGCAAAATACCAGCATTTGCGTCATTTTGCGTCTCCTTTAATGCCACTTTTGATGCTATTTTTACACTCACAGTGTCGTCACAAAAGGCCATTTTGAGTATTTTCTGCCAAAATACCAGCATTTAGCTAATTTGACCCTTTTGAAGCCACTTTTGGTTATTATTTTAGCATCTAACCCCAAGGAAATATGTCTAGGAATAAAATGAAAGCATTTTTGAAATCCCGAATTGACGTCATTTCGACGTGTGACGTCATAATGGCGTCAAAAATGGCCATTTTTTTTAATTTTAGGCCAAATACCATGCGCTATTTTTACCCCGTTATTGCCACTTTTGGTGCTAATTTTATTCTCTAACTCCAGAGAAATTGGTCTAGGAGCACAATGGAAGTACTTTTGAAAATACAAAGACATAATTTCAGTAATGAAATTGCCAAGAAAAATTATTTTAAACGATTTTTTTTGCCACCCGAAATCCAAAAATCCCCTTTTATTGGCACCTAACGGTAATAACCGCACAGAGGGAATAAAAACTTTTATATGCTTTAAGGTCTCTCAACACATGTCACTAGAGTCAATAAAAACACTAGAGTAAAAACCTGAAAGTTACTTTTTCAAAGTGATCAAACTAGCGCAAATGCCGACATTTGGCTAAAAATCATCTAAAATTGACGGTTGTGAGGATATTGTGACGGTATGATTATATAAATGAAAGATATTGGGGAAAGAGACGATTTTCGTCATACGCGGCCCTACCCAAACGCATATATCTTGAGACAGGATCAAAATTTTAACGTTCTGTATAAAGCGGCTTGCAGAAAAATAAAAATTATTTTATATAAGCGCAACACGTTTTTTTCGACCCGCACCCCCCCCCCATCCCGCCTTAACGGATTTAAAGTTGTAAAATTAGCGCAAATGCTAATAATATTTGGATAAATATGCTCAGAAATTGCCATTTTGGCAGAATTATGACGTCACACGTCGAAATGACGTAATTTCGGAATTTCATAAATGTTTTCATTTATACATATTTTCTTGGGGTTACCGTAGATGCTAAAATCTCAACCATAAGTGACTTCAAAAAGTAAAATTAGCTCAAATAATGATGTTTGGCCAAAAATCGAAAATGTCCTTTTGTGATGACATTTTGACGTCACACATCAAATTATTTTATTTTGAAATTTCAAAAGTACTTTCATTGTACTCAATTTCCCTGGAGTTATAGGGTGAAATTTGCATCAAAAGTGGCATTAACGGGGTAAAAATAGCGCAAACGATAGTACTTGGCCTAGAAATGCTAATAAATTGCAATTTTTGAAGGCGTTATGACGTCACACGTCGAAATGACGTCATTTCGGAATTTAAAAATACTTTGATTATACATATTTTCTTTGGGTTACAGTAGATGCTAAATTCACAACCAAAAATGACTTCAAAGATTCAAATTAGCTCAAAAGCTGATATTTGGCCAGAAAATGCTCGAAAATGGCCTTTTGTGACGACATTTTGACGCCACACGTCAAATTATGTTATTTTGGAATTTCAAAAGTACTTTCATTGTGCTCTATTTCCCTGGAGTTAGAGGGTAAAATTGGTACCAAAAGTGACATTAATGGGGTAAAAATAGCGCCAACGATGGTATTTGGCCTATAAAAGCTAATAAATTGCCATCTTTGACGGCGTTATGACGTCACATGCCAAAATGATGTCGGTTTATAATAAAAAAATGCTTCTATTGTATTCCTAAACAACTTGTTTGGGACTAGATGCTAAAATGACAACCAAAAGCGGTTTTAAAGTGGTCAAATTGGCGCAAATGCTAATAATTTGCAAAATGTTCGAAAATTGCCATTTGTGACGACTCAACACGCCAAAATGACGTATATTTTAAAATTTAAAAGTACTTTCATTGTGTTCTTAGATCATATTCCATGGCAATAGATGGTAAAATTAGCATCAGCAATGGCAATAATGGGGTCAAAAATAACGCAAATGCTGGTAATTGGCTCAGAAATGGTCACAAATTGCCATTTTAGAGGTATTTATGACGTCAACCGTCAAAATTACGTCATTTTGGAACTTCTACTTTTCTTCCAAAAATCTCCAGACCCGATTGCTGGTAGATATGGGGTATGTCCTTTACATAGCTAGAATAGTCGCTTAATGTCGCTTAGGGCTCAATAATGGCAATTTATAGTTATTTTGACGTAATTTATTTTTCGTCATTCGTAGCATCACGGAAACGCAAATAGTTTGAGTTGTGATAACAAAATCGATTCCGAGAGAAATGCCCAATTACAGGAGAGCAAGGCCATATTATAGATTCAACTTCATTTTTGGGTACAAATAATAAGTGTTCCCGCATCCCCTTTTAATATCTTTCAATAAAAAAATCTTTCGGATTTTTAAAGAAAAATATATACTTTATTGTAATGTAGGAGCCACTAATTCAACATTATTAATACATTCAATACATATTTTTTCTAACTTTTCCGTAAGTTTTTTTAATGTTTGTACGTATGTAGTTTTGGTGAAAAATAGCTAATTTGGCTAATCAAATATCCGTTTTTAGAAGATTTAATTTTCGCAAACGCTGGTACTAGGCTCAAAAATGGTTAAAATTAGTATTTTTTACATAGTTATGACGTATATGTAAAAGAATTGGTAAAGTAGGAATACTCTAATACTTTCAAAATACTCTAATAATCATTCTGAACAACCTTTATTATAAACATTTGGATTAAAAAAGCAATTAAAGGGGTCAATTTTCTCAACTTTTGCCCAAATTATGAGAAAACCATCAAAATTATTTCATTTTTGAGCCAAAATGACGTCATATGTCGAAATTTGGGCAAATTATGAAAAAAAATGTTTTTAACAAAAAATTGAATCGTCAATCCGAACAACTTTTGTAATTAACATTTTGGCTTTTTTAGGGGTGGAAATCCTTAAAAATTGCATTTTTGGCAATTTTCCTTATATTCCTTAATAAAATTCCTATATATTTGCCTTTTTACAAAAACATCGTTCTCTACCCCTGATGGCCCGACTTAGAGGGTCCAAATCAAGGTTTCCAGAAGCCCTGGGCCCCTTTCCAGACAACTAAAGCAGTGGCATCACTGCCCCCCAGATTTTTCTGCAGATAAAGAAGTACGATATCGATTTTGGTGGATGAGACCGCCATTCGTTCGTTTGTCCATCAAGAGGACCTTAAGAATTCCTGCTCCTCCATTTGTTTGTTTGCTCATCCATTCGTTCGTTTGCTCATCAAGAGGAATTCATGCTCCTCCATTTGTTTGTTTGCTTGCTCCTCACGATGACTTTAAGAGTTCCTGCTCATCCATTTATTTGGAGATAAAATTTGAAATCGTTGATATTGGTATTTCTGCCATTTCCACATGTCTGATGTAGAATCGTTATTTTCATTCGGTTCCATGGCAACTGGGCTTCTTGAACTACTTCTTGTTACTCGTTTCGCCAGTCCTGTATCCAGGTCCACAGCTTCATCGAGGATGAGATGTTCGCATGTTGCAGTGTACGGTCTTTTTAGCGTTTTAGCCCTGTTGGTCTTTTTTTTAATACTAATTTTACCCTCAGAATTCACTGCAGAATTTTTAAAGAAAACAACGAAGTTCCAAAATTACGTAATTTTGACGTGTGACATCATAAATACCTCTAAATTGCCATTTTTGACCATTTCTGAGCCAAACACCTCTGTTTTCTAAAAAACGTCGGATATGACATCACGTCAATAATAATGACGTTATAACTCCTTCAAATATGTCGGCATCCATTTTATATTGCGCAATGTGCGTCAAATTATACAATTTTGACAATTTTTACAGCATTTGGATCATTTAAATTATTACTTTTGTAATTTCATCCTCGAAAACTAGGGAATAGCTTAATGGGGGGAGTCAACGACCACACTTCCCGAGGTCACGTGACCCGACACCAACAAAAATCATCAACCGACATCAACCAAAAGTGCGGTTGTTGACCACCCCCCCCCCCCCATAAACTATCCCCCATTAACTGTTATGATTGAGAAGCTCGATGATTTGTTCAAGACGGAGGAAAATCAAGCAGCTTATCTTGCATACCGTGATTTTGAGAACTTCGTCAGACCATCTCACATGAATATCAAAGATTTCGTAATAATCTTTGAATCTAAAAACAGTCAAATAAAGTGACACAAAATGGTACTACCAGACGGAGTGCTTGATTATCGTTTCCAGCTAATTTGAAAGAAGATGAGAAAAAACTCTGCAGAGACACAATTACTGATTTCATATCTAGAAATGACAAGGAAAATTATGAGCCTATTATTATTATTGAGCCTATTTGGTGATTAATTCTAGTCAAATAAAGAAGAAATATCAATCAAATCAGAGCCAGTATTTTATGGTCACCATACAGGTAACAAAGCATACGATTAAATTGAATGATCAACATAGAGCATATATGATAATAAATGGAATGATAAAAATAGAAAATATGACATTAAATGGAATGATCAAAGTAAAAAGTCGTCATGTGGAACGATGTGGGCAGAACAGATAGGGAGTGATCAAGGGAGATATCATGAAGGAGGAGAACACTTCACTACTCAAAAGGCTAGAAACCCACTTTGTCCGAATGGAAAACCATCACAATGCAAAATATGTAGTTAAATTTATCATTGGGTCAGAAATTGTCTTGAAATTCAAGAGCAGCACCATACAAAACCAAATAGTGTGGCAAATAGTGTGGCAGTAAAAATATCAAGAATAAAGAAAAAAAATATTATGACAGTTTGAAGTGGTATCTGGGAGAAACTATTGGATGTGCTGTTGTGGACAGTGGGTGCTCTAAAACAGTTACAGGTTCAAAATGGGTAATTTTTTTCCTTGAAAGCCTTAATAGAGAAAAAGTTGAGAAAATACAAACAAAATAATCGAATGAAACGTTCAAAATTGGCAAAGGCGAATCCATTAAGTCATCCGGGAAGATTGTGATTCCAGTTCCATTTGGTAAACAAAAATTAACCATTGAATCAGATATTGTTGAAGCAGACATTCCTCTATTACTGTCAAAGGAAGCTTTGAAGAAATCTGGAACCGTCTTAGATTTCAATAATGGCACATCATTGATGTTTGGAGAAGAGCAAGCACTTATCGCAACAGAATCAGGTCACTATGCTATACCTTTGCCAATAACAAAAGAACAAAGCGCTGTTCAGCAACAAATATCCTTGATCATGAATACCTCATAAAATATACAGAAAGTCGATCTTATTGTTCCTTTTAAAATAGCTGTAAAATTGCTTCGCCAATTTTGCATTGTAGGGCAGAAAGGTTGATAAAACTTAAAAAAGCATCCTATGGACAGAAGATGAAACTTCCGATATCATTAAAGATGTAAAGAATGTTAGGTGTTAGGTGTTCTTTGTCTTCACATTTCAATGAACTTTTAGCAATGGATTTGATAGAAATAAGCGGAAAATATCTACTACATTTGATAGATATGTTTTCTAGATATTCAGCAGCAAGTTCGAGAAACACTAAAGAACAAGAAGCCATAACTGATGGGATATTGGAAATTTGGATCTCATACTTTGGTAAGCCAGCAATTTTTTTAGCCGACAATGGTCGTGAATTCGCAAACGAGACTTATACTGACATGTGCACCCTTTGATATTGAGATAATGAAGACATCAGCGGAAAGTCCCTGGTCAAATGGATTAGCAGAAAGACACAATGGTGTTCTTAAACTGTCAATTATGAAAACCGTTGAGGAATGGATATGTTCATTATAGATACAGCAGTAGCATGATCAATAAGTGCAAAAAATACCTTGGCAATAATCTATCAACAATCTTGGATATAGGTCCAACACCATTGTATTTGGAAGAAAACCAAGCTTTCCAACCGTTATATCCGATCAAATAACAGCTCTAACTGCTGACGAATTATCTCTAATTGTAGAAGAAAACTTGAATGCTATGTGAGCTGCAAGAAAAGCATATATTGAATCAGAAAGTTCAGAAAATATAAAGAGAGCATTAACCCATAACATCAGAACAAATTATGAAGAACATTATGAAAAGGGAGATAAAGTTTTCTTCAAAAGAAATGACAGCAATATATGGTATGGACCAGGCACTGTGATTGGTCAAGATGGAAAGCAAATATTGGTTAGAAATGAAAGTCAAATGGTCAGAGTGCACGTTACCAGAATAGCACATGTTGGAAAAGAATTACACAGTTACAAACAATACGAATTCTGACGACAAAACTGTGAATGATAATAGCCAACTCAATATAAAACACGTTACTGATGAAACTGGTAATCTAGCAGAAGAAGATGAAAATGTAGAGAAGTGAAATAGAGCAAAATCAAACAATTGATCAAGAGAATAGAAAAGTTATTTAAACAGTAGACAATGAAAAGTGATTGAAAAAGTGCCAACCACAGACAAATTAGTTCATCCAAAGATGAAAACTCATATTCTATATATATTAAACAAGGGTGATAGTTGAAAATTATATGTTCATAGTAGAGCTGGTAAAGTATATGGAAAATATGATTCGCATTTAAACATCCATAATAGTGACGAAAGTAAAATTGAGTCATATGATTTCAATATGTACAGGAATGGGAACCAGAACCTAGTGAAATTCTGATTACAACACAAGACAATAATGCTATTATGACTACCAAACAGAAAGAAATTGAAAATTGGAAGAAAAATGGTGTTGTGTTTGAAGAAGTCCAATTTTACAATGATTCATGGGTCATAACAACAAAGGGAGAAAAAACTGTTATAACAACCAAAGCAAGACTTGTTACTAGAGGTTTTAATGTCAATGAAGAAATGGAAAGTCAAGCTATTGATATAAAAACGGTATTCTTACAAAGAAATCCCCTAGAAAGGGAAGTGTATTTGAAACCTCCAGATGATTTACAATCCAATCATCATGTGTGGAAGTTAAAGAAGGCAGTTTATGGCTGGAACGAGAGATCAAGGGCTTCATATGATCGAGTGAAAAATTAATTTAAAAAGCAGGTTTGACCAACTGCAAATATGATGAAGCATTGTTCTATAAAAAGATGATAGGAAACTGTTGGGAGCAATCGCAATACATGTTGATAACTTTATATACGGTGGCTGTCAAGAATTCCTTGAAATTATTGAAGAAATGGGTGTGTTTGAGATCGGTACATAAACATCAACACCAATGGTATGAATATCACTCAGAATGAAGATTCTATGATCAGTTTTCACCAAAAAGATTATTTGAATGATCTTCACACAGAATGAAACAAACTCAAAGGGTACAACATTATCTCAAGCAACTATGGCAATGTTAGACACCATTGATGTATGCGCTTGGCTCAATCATTCAAGTGAATTTTTTATGTCGAAGTTCTTCCTACAGTGATTAGGACAGATAATAAATCCGCATACCAAACAATTAATTCGATCACTGCAGTTGCGGAAAAGCGTTTACGTGTAGATATTGCTGCCATTAGAGAATGCGTCAGAAACAAAGAAGTGTGTGTAGAATGGGTCAATAAAGAAAATCAACTGGCTGATGTTTTGACAAAACAAGGTGCTGATTCAACCAAACTGATGAAAGTACTACAAGGATGTCACATATAATAAATCGTTTGAATGTTTGTATATAGATAATATTGCATAAAATCGTTTTAAAGGAATGTCAATAAAATAAAGAAAAATGATTTGTCGCAATGTATGTGTCGTTTAAAGTAAAGAAGTCAAATAAGTCTGTCCTAGAATAATAGTTGGTTTCTTGTAACAGCGAAATGCCGACCGACCCATCAGAAAAGGGGCCGACTCAAATATTTTTAGGTAGGCCGATTTCAAAATGTTGAAAAACTATTTTACAGGACCTTAGAATTAAGATTTTATTAACTTTGCCTCACCGAATTTCAGCAGAAAAACATCGCTGACGTTTATCCCATCCAGCCTAGTAAAGAGAAATGTTTACTAGGCTTAATAGACAAATATTCACAGAGATACAGGCGCCAATACTAAAACACAAGAAACAAGCATCAAAGGCATCCATTCCCCACACATTATCCTTCCTCTTTTTTCTCCGTCCTCCGTTCGAACTATTCTTACGGCTTTCCGCACAAAATTATGGGAAGTAGGATATGCCTCATTCAATAAATTCCCTAGGCCAATATTTTGGAGATAACAGAAGCGGCGCACCACCGCCTCCCGGCGCGGCGGGCTTTCCGAAACAACACAACACACTTTGCGCGCGCATATTTTGGGTTCCTATGTGTAAACAACATCCCTGGTGTGAGTATTAAAAATATGATGTCCATTCCACAGTATGTCGAATAAAATCGGAGATTATTTGTTATAATCCATTAACGTAAAATATTAGGGCGAAAACAGAAAATCACGTACGTAAACACCGGGCGGCGGGCCAATATTGGATTTCCGGCCCGGCACTGGCAGAGGCGGGCGGTAAATAGGAACTCATCGTTCGCTATATAGAAATGAACGTTCTCTTCAATACCGCCCGCCTCTGAAATATCTCATTTCTATAAGCTTATTATATTGTGTGGTCACCACCTGTGGTGAGGAGTGTGAAGGAATAAATGAGATAACAATCGGTTTGAAAAGACTCTTTGTAAGATGGTATATATATGGCTTTTGGTTTATGGGCTTTTGGTTTATAAGCTTTCTTAATAATTTGTATATTGTATTTTATAGTGGGGATTTTACGTTAATGTGAATAACGTCCAATTTGTCGGTATTATTGGTATTTCCGCCCTTACAGTGACGATTTGCGTCCCTCGCTACGCTCGGGCCGCAAATCGCCTCTGTCGGGCGAAAATACCAATAATACCTCCAAATTGAACGTTATTCCCTTATTACCATCTGTATATTGTAGTCAAAATGTATAATATAAAATATATGAAAAATAGATCATTTTGGTATGAATATTTTTTCGGAGGGAGGGCTTATTTGGGGGGAAGGCTAATTCTGGAGCATGGAGGTTTATTCGAGGGGGACTTTTTTGAAGGATGTGGCTTAACCTTACCTAAAGTTAGTACTGAATGTTGTACACATATCATTGCCAAACGTAGTTTCATTTAGCTTTTAAATATTTTCCCTGAAATACATAAATACATACCAATTTTTCGGAAATGTGACAAAATTGGTAAAAAATTCTCGAAAATTGGACCCAAACCACCCGAATTTTTTCAATATGTTCTTAAAACGGTCAATTTGTTTTACCCATATCTAGGGTTATTTGCGGAAAATTAAAAAAGTTTTAGTTCAATAAGATTTTTCGGGCAGATATGGGGGAAGCATGGTCGAGGGTGAGGTAGGTTATCGAGAATTTTCGGTATTAAAAAACAATCTCTGAAAGAAGTGGAGTCACAAAAATACATCAGCCATGTTTGTTTTCATTACAAGCACATAAACAAATTAATAGTATCGACACTAAAAAAAGGCTCATTATCAACGACATTCCAATTATATTAAATTATTTTTTTACGACATCAAAGGTATAATAGGTATAATTTGACGCGAATCACCAAATTTTAACGTAAAACTATGTACAATAACATTTACCGACAAACTTGACATCCTGATCTCGTCTGATCTCATCTGCCACTTTCCATACATCTCCCTTGCCAGTATGCCTCCCGTCTGTGAGTAACATGATGATTTTCAGTGAGTTGGATCGCGCTCCTCCATTGGGATCTTTGAATGTATTGGCCGCGGTTGTTAACGCAGCACCGATATCTGTATCCTTTCCTGCCCTAACTAGAGCATCAAGCGCATTCAAGATCGGTAGCACGCTGGTGTGCTTCGCTGGTGGTAGGAAGGGGTAAAACTACTTATCTCGAATACGATAAAAAAAAACGAAATACAATATTCAAGTAATAAAAAAACGCATTTGTCACCAATTTGTTTACGTGCGAGGGTTTCTACACCGTATCACCGTATCAAATCTGTTACCATGCGATGAAAAGTAACGTCTTGACAAAAACCTTACATTTCTTATGTACACTCTTATGTCCCTAATTATAGGGGTCACTTTACGGATTTTGACAACAAACATCCTTAACGGTTCGCAGGTAAGGATGTTTTCTACCCGGTCGTGAGTAATGCGCGGTTCAAATTGTTCTTCGATGTTAAAAGAACATTTTTTGCACAATAAATGAATAAATAATTTCAAACAAAACGTTTTCATTTCGATTTTGTTCGCTTAAAATGTTTATTTGGGAAGTAAAATAACACCTAAAAAAACTCCCACCCCTAGGCAAAGCCGTTTTTTTGTAATAAAATTTTATTTTCTAGGGGGGTTGTACAACCCCCCCTTACCTGCGAACCGTTACTATGCATTTATTACCACCCCACGATTTTGGAACATGAAATCATATACCCATAGTTTCAGAAAATACATAAATAATGGCACTACAACTACATTCAATGTATTAAAAAGCTTGTTTATGGCCAATTTATAGTTACAATTGTGATATTGTATGAATTTTATTGGAAAATTACTATTAAAAATGGGTTCCCTGTTCCACCTACCCATTTTCATACCACTTCTCCCACTTTCGGATTTTTTCGTAAAAGTTCCACCCTCCCCCTGTAAATACAACCCTCTACCATCAGAGACACAAATAGTCAGGTACAGTTCAGTTCAGTACAATTAAAATATTTCTCTCACTGGATGCATCTACCAAAGAAGTACCAACATCGTCAAAGTTTAGAGCAACAGACCACTTCCTAGATAATTTTTTAATGTTTCTGACAAAATCTGTCTCCGTCGCTTTTTAGTTCAATTTCATGTTGGACTAAGTTATTTACGTGTTCAACGCAAGTTTTTAGATTGCTCCGTTGCCCCACGCGCTCGTTTCAGGGAAATGTAGCTACTGAAGATTTTCTTCTGGTGTGTAGTAGATTTTTCATTGAAAGGATTGTCCTACTGGCATC
>JAUKWD010000061.1:0-12600 GCA_032356645.1 Aegina citrea | reverse complement strand
ATTTTGCCAACAAACTACGCGTCAGCATTTTACACGTATTTTATCATCGCATATTATATTTTGATTTGAGGAAATGTCTGTTATTATTGTCTTTTGATTGAGTCGGTAGTTATCATTACGAATTCAGCACAAACACACAAACCAACATTCCACTGACAGATATGCATGGAGCTGTACTCCACATCATGTTTCGTGTGCTCACTGTTTTTGACATTCCCTTGTCGCAACATTGGGAACAATCCTGACGACCCTCAAATATGTAAAGAATGTAAAGAAGAATATTATTATTCTTCGACTGCAGGTCCACACAATGTTGAGAATATAAAATGTACAAGACATTCAGACATACAGGATTTTACCCCACACCAGGTACATCCCTAAAATGCAAAAATGCTTGCTGTTATTGCGTGGAAAACAACACAACGACAGAACGACAGAATCAAATTGTTTAGAAGACAATGATGGAAAGAATGGGAAGCTGTGTGCGCAAGGTGCATTGACAAGTGACGTACAAGTATGTGTCCACCCTAACGAGCATCCTCTCACAACCACCGCTCCTCCCAAAGGAGATGCGTCACATGAGCCGTATAAGAGTTCACTTATTGCTGTGATTATTGGTACACATTTTTTCTTCTATAAGAAACTCCATTTTGAAGGTCAGGCCTCGAGTTTCTTAGCAAGTTTTCCATTTCAGGCCTCGAGTTTCTTAAGTTTAGTGCTCGAGTTTCTTAGGTCAAAGGCACAAGAAAAACTAGATTGGACCTTTAAATGTTACTTTTTAAACTTTTTTTAACCAATAATTTAGTAAAAAAGTGATTTTAACAAAATATTTTCAAGTTTGAGACCTCGAGTTTTTTTTAGCAAGTTTCTCCATATTTGTCCAAAATCGAGGCCTGGACCATAAGAAACCGGGTTTCGTATAAAAAAAAACGTGTATAGGTTTAGGTATCGCGTTTGGCATGAGGAATATAATCCGAAGTTGGTTCACGAATGTGGAACCGAGATAAAAAAAAAAACACCAATATGCATTTCCATTGTAAAATTATATATGTTTCACTCTCATAACCAATCTCACATTCATGAAAGTATATTTCTAGCATCAAATAAAAGTAATGTTATTAAATCAAAACAAACATCAAAGCACAAAATATAAAACTCAAAATGTCAAATCCTCGTGCAAGCAATAACAAGTCAGTATAGTTTTACTCAATATGATGCAAATCCATTTAACAGCATCCATAAAATAGTAAACAATAATCTGCAACAGAATAACAGCTGGTAGCAGTTCTAATAGCGTCTTAAACTCCGTGGTTAACAGTTGGCTGTTGGCTGTAGCAGCCAACTGTTAACCACGGAGTTTATGACGCACCCCTAAGTACCACAAACACTGTAGCAATTGTAACATACTATTGTAAACGCATTCTTAGGATCATTCATCGAATGATTAACACAGAGAATATATTTTGGGCCGTTGTGGAGATGATTGGAGGATATCTCAGCCGCTCAATCGTCACTTAGTCAAGTCGGTATAACAACACTAATCAACCTACACTTTTAAAATTTGTTCTTGATATTGTTAACAAAAATGAAATGTTCACAATATTTGAATATGAAATTGAGCATTTAAATTAGAAAGAACAGTTGTGCCTAAAATATATAGATTTTTTTATTATGTCATGCTTTCCGAAATGGTAATATGGCAGAGCTTGTATTTTTTTAATCCGTCCAATGCGCTGAATTGAACACAAAAACTAATTCTTATAAAATCATTCATGTTTTGTGCAAAAAATTAACCGAGACCCTCTATAATATCCATAAAAGCGATATTCTATAGTAAAATTTATCAAACATGTCAACCATGGTTGACAAACAAAACAATTACATTTCTGATATCCATACAAATGCGTAGTTCTGAGCAAAGTTAATCAAATATCTTCACCTTGATTAAGATTTTGATAATTGCATACCTAAAAGTTTAATAAAAGGAGCAAATAAAAATAGAAAATCGAGAATAAAATTTATGAAATATTTCCAAAGTAAAGGGCTTTCGCATATCAGTAAGCTGCTGTTACAGGCTTAAGCAGAAGTCAATATTGAGCGATAGAAGACGCACGCCTCTGTATCTGGCGGCGAGTAAAGGACATCGACATCGAGGATTTTTCTGTAAATTGAAAAAATCTAGAACCAATTTAGAGACGCTTTTATAGCGTTTTTTTAATCATTTTTGTCAGAAATTTTTATTAAGCTTTTATGTAAGAACGGCTCTTGACAATTTCCTAGAACAGCTCATAAATATCAACGACGTTTACACATATAACACCTATTTTACAGAACAGCTCCCGGCACTGTATCAATTTGAGATTTATATTTTTAGCTGGTGGTTCTAAGCGGGTCGACTGGCGACACTTTTCTGAATATTTAGCAGTTATTGGGTTCCCTCTTTAAAATATGCGCTCATATTGACGAGTCTTTTGCAATATTTTGACGAGCCTTTAGGCAAGCCAAAATATGCTAAAGACGAGTCAATATGAAGCATATTTTAAATAGGGAACCCCAATAACGCGTTTATTCTACTCGCGTGTCCCTAATTGTAGGAGGGGGTCCCTTTACCGTTTTGGCCGAAAAAAATGGCCAAAATGGTCATTTTTGAAAATAGAAATTTAAATAAAAAAATAAATAAAATAGTTACAGCTTTGTGATGATTTTTTCTGAGAATGCTTTTACAAGAGGAACATTTTTAGCTCTACTTGACCCCCCTACTTAGTGTTTTTAAAAAAACTGTTCCACCCCCCTTTTATTACAACCCCCTACTATTAGGGACATGCGAGTACCTTCTATTTCATTTAAATTGCACAATTCATTGCTTTACGCTACTTTTGTTACAAAAAGACAGTGAAAGTGTAAAACGGCGCATTGTCTCTTATAAATTTATTGTGGTGTTCGAATTCGTGAAAATTCGAATGTCGTTGAAAAAACATAATAGGTGATAACAGTATGTCGACGCCTGGAAATAAATTCGAATTCAAAAAGAAGAGGCGGAAAATCGGCTCATATTTTGGCCGGTTCTTTTACTTATTTCGACCTCCTCTCGCATAAAGGTAGAATAAAATATTTTACTGAGCATACTACATGACCGTGTTGAAGGTTTACGTCCTCGGCAACATGACATTCATTACGAATGCAATGTTTTGAATAAGAACTGACTGGTCTCATGTTGTGTTGCTGTATTTCGGTGTTTCATTTTAGTGTGAGTGGATCATGAAATAAGTAATAAACTACAAATTGGAAATAAGAAAGAAATGGGCATTTTAATATTATAATCTAACAAATACATACAAGGTCGAGTATAAATGACCAATAACAGATTTATTTTATTTTCATGGTGATTCATTTAAATTAAATCTATTTATGTAAATAACATTAAAAATTCAATATATGTTTATTTATTTATTTTACAAACCCCAACAGTGACGAAAATATACAGCATCATCATCAATAAAGTTACGAAGTATTTGAAAAATATTTCAAACAGTTCAAGTATAAAAAGCATTTATAAACAACGACACAAATACTGATGTTCTAAACATATACCGTAAATCCTTGATTAAGCGCCCGGGCGCTTCTTTGACCTCAACCCCAAAAAGCTTGGGCGCTTATTCGAGGGGGCGCTTATTTCGTTGAACAAGATTTTGATGGAGTAAAAATTCTCATTTTGGACAAAAAATATAATTTTTTATACATTCATCTTCAGATTTGTATACGTAAATCCTCGTTTAAGCCCCCTCACTAAAATAATCCCCCTCGAAAAAAACCCCATGCTCCGGCACTTGGAGGTCAAATAAGGCCCCTGCCTCCCCTCGGGGGCTTATTCGAATCTTATTCGAATATTAACTAAACCTAAGTATTATAAAACGCACATGTAGGTATTTCCTGTAAAACGAAGATAGAGGCAGTACATATAGGTATAATTTACATAAAATTAATTTTCTTTCATATTTGGGGGGGCGCTTATTCGAGGGGGGCTTATTTGGCGTCAATGGGTTTGAGCATGGGCGCTTATTCGAGGGGGCACTTTTTGGAAGGTGGGCGCTTATTCGATGAAATACGGTATGTACAAATTCAAATATTTAAAGGGCATCTCGCTCAAATCCGTTGATGCGATTTTTCTCATCCAATTTTAAACTCCGACATCTTTTTATATTTCTACAAGAAAAAAATATTGAGAAATTTCCCTTGCTGTATTTTAAAATCGCTATTGATTGTACATTTTTTTTAAAACAATTTTTAATATTTCTAAACAAAAATTGCGTGTCAGAAGAATTTACGGTCAATTGGGTAGAACAACCTTAACCAAAAGTTTATACTATTGTACGAAAGCCTTGATGAGCTATGTTGTCTCCCACCACACTTTCCAAAATTTGTCCTTGATCATGTAAAAAGTTGACAAAACTAAATTGGAATGTTGTATTGTCGTTGATGACTATGTATTCGTTTATATGCCAATTTGCTAAGAAACTCGAGGTTTGGCCTCCCAAACGGAGTTTTTATTAACAAAACAAAACACATGTATAATACAATAACTTCTTGGTAAATTAACACTGTTTTTTTTTATATTTGATGCTTATCTATATTAATTAACTTTAAGGTACATCGCCTTTCTTCACCACCGACATCGGTTCCTGCTAGCATCAACTCCTTGCGTGAACAATATGCAGACGACCCTGTAAACTCTACAGTGGGCATGTGCTCGCGACGGTTACCAGGCAGTGGAAGCGCTGATGCTGATGGTTCGAAGCTGGATAACGGTATTGTTTCACAAGCAAACACAAACGAGCAATCCGAATTCATATTTCAACACAGCAAGACTGTATTATTGGTATTTTTTTACCATTTTTGGCTCTAAAACATTTAAAAACACCTTAAATTTGGGTATTTATTTTATAGCTTATATAAAAGAGGTACTTAAACTCAGTTCCAGATAAATTAAAAGGGGGGATCGAAAATAAACGTCTCACTCCTTGTATTCGGGATATAGATTATTGGGCTAGGTTGTCTCCCCACACATTTTTTAAATTTGTCCTTGATCTTTTATAAAAAAATGAAAAAACAAAATTCGAATGCCAATATTTCACAAAACTTAATTATGAAACGGGTAATTTATATTCTATAGTAAAATGAATCAAACCATGATAACCATGTTTGACAAAAAAAAAAATACATTTCTGATGTCTATACAAATGCGTATTTCAGAGCAAAATTTATTAAATATTCCCACCTTATTTAAGACAAGATTTTGAAAATAGCATGCCTGAAAGCTTTAAAAAGTAAGTAGTCGAGAATAAAATTTATCAAATATCTCATCAATGGTTGGAAAGTTTTTTGAAAATGGAATTTCCAATAGGTTAAAATATAATTGTTTATACATAAATATGGTTGGAGAGAATTTTAAAATTTACTTGCCTAAAACCCTAAAATAGGGATATTTCTGAACACAATCCAATACTTTTTCTTTTAAAAAAAGTACTGAACACTTTTCCTTTCGAATTCTGACCTTCATCGAACTATTTCCAAACCGTGGAACAATAGTATTGTTCACCGGTGAACATTAGGATTTATTGCTTCAAATTTCTTTAATAAACAGTACTACAGTCATACAGTAATACTACTTAACCACCCCAAAGCACCATTTTTCCAATAAATATCGCTTCAGGCGTTTTTGTTTTTGTATTATGTACACAAAACATTATTATTATAAACAACCATCGATTTTTGAGTGATTCTCGAATTATACAGTATCTTTGCAGTAACAAAATAAATCGAGAATTTCGTAATCACAGGTATTAAATTTGGAAACGCGGATCAACCTTTTTTATATATTATTTATAATAAACGATTGTCTATATCACAATCACACTATCCAAAACAGACCAATCCCAGATCACAGTAAACTCCTACAAGCCCTATATATGATCAGGACGCGCTTGACTGCGTCTGAAGACAAGATCGAGGTTCAAGGTTCAAGAATCGATAGAATCGCCCTTCAACCATCCAGGATCAAGATGGTGCGCGGCTTGATTTAAAGTCGTCAAGAAAACGACAATAATGGAGAAATATAATACGTATTGGGGATTGGGAGCAAAAAGCAAAAGTCAGGTCACTGTCGGTACACTAATAATAGCCTGTGTCCTTTGTAGGAGGGAGGGATTGTCTTTTCACATGCGATTTTCGTACGTGCGTTTCTTTTCCGCAAAAAATAACTGTTATTCGTTCGTGTTTAGATGTATAAATTTTCAAGTATAATTGACGATCATCGTCATACTACTAGTCATCAATTATCCGCAATCGATCGAGAGTTACGAACTGTCAAACGAAATGAACGGATCTGTTATCAGCTATAAGATCTGTAACTACCTGACCAACTTTGTTGTCATCATTTATTACCGGCCAATCACAGATCACAGTAAACTCCTACAAGCCCTATATAATCAGGACGCGCTTGACTGCATCTGAAGAAAAGATTGAGATAACGACAAGATAACGACAAGATAACGGCACAGCAGGCGCATCGAACGTTCTTGGAGGGCAAAATTATATTCGTTCCGCAATATCCTAACGGCTGCCACATTTATGAAATCCGTGAATGGACACGGATTAAGCTACCTCGAAGCAAACCTGTGCACTGTCAAGCGAAAGGAAATTCTGAAACAGGCCGACGACCAAGGTAATGAATCTAGATTTATTGTTTTCTATAAGAATTCTCATCAAAAGTATTTGCAAGTTGGGCCGTTTACAAGTTAACTTGTACACCAAAGACCGAACATCGCTGAGAAAAGAAGGCTGGCCGATGGCTGCGAAATTTTTCAAGTTTTACTTAGTATCGCACCCTGACAAATTTGGATGTGACACTACACGGCCCAACACGACCAATCGAAACTCTTGACTCGTTCAGGGTCTCAAGAATATTGAAGTATAAGCGCCAAAGTACCGACAAATATAAAAAAATCATTCAGTAATCAGCACCCCGCAGACAGTAAATTTGCACCACCATTGCTTAGAGCCGTAAAAAGTTTACACCTTTTACTCAAAATCCAGGGACTTTTTCGCAGAAAATGTCCCTGCTTGTCCCTGGTCCAGGATTTTCCCAAAAAGGTGCCTGAGGGATATGAAGGGCCAAAATTAAACGCCGCATTAATACCGTACTTTAAATTTTAAGGATACAACGTCGGATGCAAATGTAAGTATCTTTAAGATTTTAAATAAATATATTTTTCCGTACTACGCATAAAAGTATAGGTTGCGAACATTTTCATACCTACGCATTTGTTTGCTATATAAAAAAAAGTGGGCCATTCAGCGCATGTTATACTTTTTTTCTTAATGTAGTACCAACTGTTTTACCAAAATGATTGGGCCGCAGACAATTTTTTCTGAAATTTGGAGAGTTTTATGACCAAAACATACTGTTGGCGTTATTTTTTATATTTACCATTTAATTTTTAAAATTCACTCATGTACGTACGTTTTTTACAAAATACGCCAATCATTGGCGCATCTCGTATCTCGTACCAAAACCCACCCATAAACATTGATTATAGGTACCTAACATTTAAATAATGTGAGTCTTGTGAATTTTATGTTAAAACTACTTGTATTTTTAAATTTCAGATATCGTGCACGGCTGTCCTCCTGACTGTTCTAGCAAACCGTTTACAAACAAGAAGCGCCAGGAACTTCGAAGTTGTTATATCAATGCGCTGTAAATTGCGTCGGGTCGAAGTGATATTTCATGTATTGTGAGTAAATAACTTAACAGTAACTGAGAAATATAATACGTATTGGAGATGGTGTGTACCGCAGTCTAAAAATTAAGGTGGAGAAGCATAAAGTCAGGTCACTGTCGGTACACTAGTAATAGCCTGTGTCCTTTTTGGGAGGGATTGTTTTTTCACATGCGATTTTTTTACGTGCGTTTTATTTTTATTTTTTTTATCGTAACATATGCGTGAATAAATAATACCTATATGTTATATCGTATAATATAAAATACGTATTGGGCTTTAGAAAAAAACATCCAGGGGGTTCATGACCCATTTTTCATGAAGTCTTTACCCTTTATTGATCAACCCTTGTGTCACGTTTTGACTGACTGATCATTGTGACACGATTTGCGCTCACGCTTGTGACATTTCGCAAAATGAGCCCTTGTGACACTGGATTAAGTATAAAAATCATATAATAAAATACCCCTGTGACAGTGTTGTTTAGAAAGATTTGCCGTTGTGACATATATTGCAAAACGAGTTTACCCCTTGTGACAGTAGTATACAATATATACCATTTTTGGATTGTTCCATGTCCACGGTTACCGCCCAATCACCCAATCTCCCGTGGCAATATCAGACTCGTCACGATGCTAAGTTGAAGGTGTTGTTTAGGAAATACATAGTGTCTTATACTCCAAGTTTTTCTAATTGATACATCGTATAGTCAGAGATACCCCACCAAAATGTGGTCACATAGGCCGTCATGACAAATTTAAATATAGACCAACTACATAAACTATTATCACCTAGCTAGCGGCCATCAATGAAGTAAATAATGCGTTGTGCCTAATATGTGACGACGATTACGATGCCACATTGCAGTGCCTGGAGTGAGACGAAGGCATGTGCGAAATGATAGCGAAGGCTCATTTGACAAGCAAGGCAACAAAGCATCACCAAGTAATTTCAATCAAAGAGCTCCACGATAATCCAAAATTGTATACAGTATCAAACATGTGTTTAGCGTACAAAGATGAGTTTCGCTCTTTCGACGAAGAGTGCTCGGTTATTGTCTGAAGACACTGTGATATCCTTGGCACACTTAGATCCACTTAGATAGTGATAATGATATTGTAAAATTTGAAAACCGTTTCAACAGGGATCAAATGATAACTTCCAAATCGGTCGTTGACGTTAAACGTTAGATCGTAAGTTCCCCATATAATGAAATTCGATCTATTGATAAAAAAGCATGTTTTTGTTTTATTAGAATCGGGTAAGTAATCAAAATTACCCTCACACGGAAAAAATTGAGATCGATATAACTTATCGGTCTACCAATGAAAAAAACAACAAAAAACGTACACTGGTACGTATACTCCAATTAGTTGTTCCAAATTGTTTTCAAAATATTATTAGCTAAGGCGAGACAGAAAATAAAAGGGTTTCCAGGGTGGTTTTTTAAAAATTCGGTAAAAATTCGGAAATTGCGTCATCATATTTTGTACTGGATAAAATGAGGAGTTTAACGTTATCTGGTGTCGTCGTGAATGGACACTGGAAAAAGGCTTAAAGACTAACTAGTGAGGCCTATTTCCATGAATATTAGAAGTGTATAGAAAACCAGCAACGATTTGTTTACAATTGAGAACTATATAACAGAAAATATTTATTTTTGAATTATACAATAAAAGGTTGGAGAATAAAATAAAAATGGAGCGGTGCCTTTAGGGGGTTATTATCTAAACAAAAATATAGTGTAATTCGCAATGTAATTGGTTAAGCGCAATATTTCATAATATTTGTTAAATAATTAAATTTTCGCTTGTGCTTTTATTAGAAACGTCGTAAAATGATTATTTTCAGAGGCAAAATCCCTAAAAAAAATATATTTCTAATGTATGCATTACTCCCTAACCATATCAAAGTATTGTAGGGGAACTCCTAATGCACAATCCAGCGTCATAGTCTGATCCAGCATCATTGCTTAACGTCCCTACTATCCAAAAGCAGGCCAATCACCGATTACAGTAAACTCATACAAGCCCTTTATATAACCAGGACGCGATTGGTGCCTAGAGAGTTCAGTCGATCTCCCATAATCCAAGACCCGAATAATAATCCCTTGCAATTTAATACTAAAACATCACCACGGGTAGAACTACTATTCATTTCATTTCTAACACTGCACGGTTGCAAATTGAAGCATAGGAAAGCTGTCTATTCACTTAAATTGCAAATAAACCGAACAAAACGTCCATAAACTGGGCGAAGTACTCTTAAGTGAACTGGAGTGATGCGGAAGTTGTCCATCATAAGACGAGCATTAAAAGTGTCATGCAAACGAGACATGCAAACAACCATACACCCTGCAATGAACCTCATTAGAAGGGGTACTTCATCAGACGCACAAATCAAGCTACCCCGACTTGAAGCATCCAATAAAAACCACCCTAATAAAGACACTATATTATATCGTTCTATACAAAAGTAATACACATTAAAAACACTATAAAGCAAATAGTTCAACTAATCACTATTTTTTTCAAAAATAAAAAAATATTTATATCCAACCCTACTCTTACATCACTAGTTTAAGGGGACACTTCAGCGATTTTGCCAACAAACTACGCGTCAGCATTTTACACGTATTTTATCATCGCATATTATATTTTGATTTGAGGAAATGTTTGTTATTATTGTCTTTTGATTGAGTCGGTAGTTATCATTACCCTCCTCTTACGAATTCAGCACAAACACACAAACCAACATTCCACTGACAGATATACATGGAGCTGTACTTCACATCATGTTTCGTGTGCTCACTGTTTTTGACATGCGCGAAAGGAGGACCTATTGAGGGGGTGCGTTGCCAACCTGGACAGAACAGGGTACTCAAGGCTGACGGTTATCAGTGTATACAGAGTATCAGTTGTCCTGCCGGAAAGGAGCCATTCCCTTGTTGCAACACCGGGAACAATCCGGACGATCCTCGAATATGTAAAGAATGTAAAGAAGGATATTTTTCGTCGACTGCAGGTCCACAAAAACTGCACGATGTGTAAGCATTCCTGAGGAAATCATATTGAAGAGAAGATAAGACATTCACACTTGATATGCGCAACAAGTTGTAGTATAGGATTCTACCCCACACCAGGTGCATCCCTAAATTGCAAAAATGCTCGCTGTTATTGCTTTGAAAAAAAAACACAATGTTCTACAACAAACAGAATCAAAGTGAAGACAATGAGGGAAAGAGTGGGAGGCTGTGTGCGCAAGGTGAATTGACAAGTAACGTGCAAGTGTGTGTCCACCCTAACGAGCATCCGCTTAAAACCACCGTTCCTCCCAAATGAGATGCGGCACACGAGCCGTATAAGATTTCACTTATTGCTGTGATTATTGGTAAACGTTTTTTCTTTTATAAGAAACTCCATTTTGAAGGTCAGGCCTCGAGTTTTTTAGCAAGTTGTCCATTTCAGGCCTCGAGTTTCTTTAGTTTAGTGATCGAGTTTCTTATGTCAAATTTTAATTTAAATCATAAATATTTAACAATACACTTTAGTTTGTATAAATAACCATAATTTGCACACAAAAATACTAGATTGGACCTTTAACGCTTACTTGTTAAACTTTTTTTAACCAATAATTTATTAAAAAAGTGATTTTAACAAAATATTTTCAAATTTGAGGCCTCGAGTTTCTTAGCAAGTTTCTCCATTTTATGACAAAATCGTGTATAGTGTCGAATTTTCCATAAATGGTTATTATAGTCTATGCATTCAATGTTTTTTCTTCTTTATCGATGATTGAACGTACGTTTACAGGTTTGGGGGTTGCAGTAAAAAAATACAATAATTACCGAATTCACACCATTATCCTCTAACGTAGCACATATACACAAACAAGGACAAATACAAAAAAACGGTGTTCTTTATGCAAAATCCAAAACGCGCAAGGAAAGGACTAATAGAGATGTTGCTATATGTGGCTCTAAAAAATGGGTCTCTAAAAGTGATAAAAACGCACGAGGGTTAATGTAATAGCAAAGAAAAACGCCAAAAGGTCTTTGGATCATGCAGTTTAAGGATGTTGTTGTAAATGGTCCATTTTATGGCAGCATTTTTAAAAGAATCGGTGTAGCCCATATAGCAACATCTCAAATCTCATTAAAAAAAGCATCTAATAAAACAAATCTTTTGGAAGATTCGATAAATGTAATAGTGAGAATATCAGTATTGGTACAAAAATAAAAGTTTTTTGAACCATACAAAAGAACATTAGATAATGATGGAAGCATCATGAGATCAGTTCTAGGTAAAATTTGAGAAAGGGATGCCATAAGGACACACCTTTCAGAAGAAAACCTTCTACACTCCAAAATAAAATGTTCAGTAGTTTCGCTACCCTGAGAACAAGCGCATATTTTTTGTAAAAAAAAATATTTTTTACCATGTACCTGTAATGTGACGAGACTTTTTTAAACTAACATATTTCTGATTTGAAAAATATGGTAAATTTATGGTTATTATGTTATGTTATGTTATGTGGTTCATGGTTTTGAAGATTCCAATATCTTGTTTGGTCCCACGCCGGAGGCGGAATTGGGACCTATGAATTCACCTCTGTACGTTCGTCTGTCCGTCCATTTTTCTCGAAAACTACTTGTTCAATCTTTCTAATTTTTTGCACATACTTGTATAACAATGAAACAAAGAAAGTGACATTTTTGTTTTTTACGAAAAATTCTTAAGGGTATAGGGGGGGTCTAGACAAGTTGATCTTATATGAAAGAGTTTTTCGTTACAAAGTCAGCGCTTTTTACAGAATTAAAAAA